>SEYY01006937.1:42500-47500 GCA_009176605.1 Armadillidium nasatum | reverse complement strand
ATATATATATATATATATATATATATATATATATATATATATATATATATATATATATATATATATATATATATATATATATAAGTGTGTGTATTAAAATAATTAAATTTTATTATTAATTTAAAAATATTTACTTAAAAATATATATATAATAATTATCAAATATTACTTCAAAATTTTCATATTAATTAATTAATAATCCTTTAAAGAGTCTTCCCTATTTAAATTTTGTTGCTTCACTTTAATCATCTTATTATAATTATTATTATTACTATTATTATAATTTTTATTATTATTATTATTATTATTATTTTTTATTATTATTACTAATATTATTATAATTATGTGATTATTATTATTATTAAAATTATTATTATAGTATTATTATTATTATTAATTATTATTCTGATGATTGTTCAAATTGTTATCATTATTATTATTATTTTTATAATTATTATTATTATTATTTTTATTTTTATTAATTTTCTTCTTATTTTTAGAATAAATTTTAATTTTATTATTATTATTATTATTATTATTATTATATTATTATTATTATTATTATTATTATTATTATTATTATTATTATTATTATTATTATTATTATTATTATTATTATTATTATTATCATTATCATTTTTACTATTATTATTTTACATAATGAAATTTTTGAAAATTGATTTATTACGTAACTCATACCAAAATTTCTATAAAAAACTAAATAAACCAAATATTATATATGTTATATATATATATATATATATATATATATATATATATAATATATATATATATATATATATATATATATATATATATATATATATATATATATATATATATATATATATATATATATATATATATATATATATATATATATATATATATATATATATATATATATATATATATATATATATATATATATATATATATATATATATATATATATATATATATATATATATATATATATATATATATATATATATATATATATATATATATATATATATATATATATATATATATATATATATATATATATATATATATATATATATATATATATATATATATATATATATATATATATATTATAAATTTAATAACAAAAAAAAAATAATATCAAAATGGAAAAAAAGGGAAATAGAAAATTTGAATTCAAATTAAAAATTTTATTTTTGAAAAAAAAAAACTGAGAAAAAAATCAAAAAAAAAAAAAAAAAAAAATGTAAAAAAAATGAAAGCTTCAGTGTATATATATATATATATATATATATATATATATATATATATATATATATATATATATATATATATATATATATATATATATATATATATTTTCGTGAGTTATGACGAAGTTTCAAAAACCGCTTTTATATTTTAAATAATAGGAGCCCATCTTAACAACCGTACATATTAAATAAAGTTTGTTTTAAACATTTTTAAAATATCTCGTAATACAAAACTTTAAAATATCACTTGTTTGTTTAATTAATATAATTATTCTGAATCTTTTACGAATTGCGATAATGAAATGCTGGCTCATGAACTCTTACTTTTACAGCTGGGATTAATGATGTATTTCTACTTGCAAGAACAACTTCAAAGACTCTTTTTCATATGCAACTAAAAATGATAATATTATGGAGTTGCCTCATTGTAGTAATGAATTACATTATGTGAGAATGAATTTCAAGTTTTATTTTATATTGAGGACATGTTAAATATTCTGATTCAATTTGAAATTTAATTTTGGAAGTTTAAAAATCATGATAAAATAATAAGAATTGAACAGTAATTAATTTTTTAAGAATTTTTTTTTTTATATATATATATACAAAAAATTATATTCTTTGATGTTTTTGATGATCTGTTTATAAAATTTCTTGAATAAAATCATAGTTATGTAAAAAGAAAGCTTCTTTTAATTTGAAATGTACTGTAAGTTAAATCAAATGCAAGATTCTATTTTTAAAGATTTATTATTATTATTATTATTATTATTATTATTATTATTATTATTATTATTATTATTATTATTATTATTATTATTATTATTATTATTATTATTATTATTATTATATTATTATTATTATTATTATTATTATTATTATATATTAATTATTATTATTATTATTATTATTATTATTATTATTATTATTATTATTATTATTATTATTATTATTATTATTATTATTATTATTATTATTATTATTATTATTTATTATTATTATTATTATTAGCATTAGCATTATTATTATTATTATCACATATCGAAATAGCTATCTTCTTCCTTCAATCCAAGAGATGCTCCAGACGACAACCAAGTTGTATACCAATTTAACTGCCCTGAGTCTGACAGTACATCGACATATATTGGTTATACGACAAATAAATTGTCGGATAGGGCATATCAACACCATTTTAAGCCTAGCAAGATCTTTGCCCTTTTTCACACAACGCATTGTAAATCAACTATACCTAATTTCTCCAAACATTTTATTACATTATATGCGTCGTGTGAAGTGCAAAAATTAAAAATAGCAGACACATTCTACATTAAAAACCGTAGACCTGATATTAATATATTATTTAATGAAGTAATTATCAATGAAACTTAACATTATTTGAATTAATTGTTTATATATGCATACTTGAAACTAAATCACACTCATTCTTAATTGAAAAAACTTACTCTGAAGATGTCTCAAGTACAGAGACGAAACGCTCCAGGAAATTATTATAAATATATTTTCTATTCTGCTGTAGATTATTCTCAAGGATAATTTTGAAGAAATTAAACTATGTTCAAAAATAACTATTCTGAAATTTGGAAATCAAATTCAAGACTTTTATTAAATCGAAAGCTGATATTGAATTCCTATATTATTATTATTATTATTATTATTATTATTATTATTATTATTATTATTATTATTATTATTATTATTATTATTATTATTATTTTATTATTATTAGTAGTAGTAGTAGCATTATTATTGTTATTATTATTTTTATCATTATTATTATTATTATTATTATTATTTTATTATTATTATTATTATTATTATTATTATTATTATTATATTGAATTAAATCTTTAAATTTTCTAATTAAAGTTTAAAAAGTTTTTGCATTGTTCTATTGTTATAGATCTATATTATAATTGAAAGACTTTCTTTTCTGCTTGCCCTAATAGACCTAATTGTCTTGGCAAAGTTTTAAGAAAACAAAAGAATAATGTAAATTTTTTTTTTTTTTTTTTTTTTTTTTTTGTAAATTTTTATTATTTTTTTTTTAATATATATATATAAATATATATATATATATATTAAATATATATATATATATATATATATATATATATAGTATATATATATATATATATATATATATATATATATATATATATATATATATATATATATATATATATATATATATATATATATATATATATATATATAGGCTTAGGTTAAGAACTTGTCTGACCTTATATATCGATATTTTTAATCGATATTGTGAAATTTCCATCTATCGGTTAGGCCTGTATCACACGGCAAACTTTGGTCGTTCAGGTTATGATAAGTCGAACTAAGTACGCTAGAAAACTAAATAATAATAATAGTAGTAATAATAATAATATTAATAGGCATAATTGAAAAGAAAGCTAAATAAATAATAATAATAATATAAATGTCAAATAATTTGCATTGATATATCAATGTTTCAATATATCGTTATTTCCATATATTGAAAGTCAGACAACTTCCTAACCTATATATTATATATTTACCTATATATATATATATATATATATATATATATATATATATATATATATATATATATATATATATATATATATATATATATATATATATATATATATATATATATATATATATATATATATATATATATATATATATATATATATATATATATATATATTAACTACCTACCTATAAAGTTCTAGGATATAATATTTTCAAAACGCACTTACATTTCAATTTTTCACGAAGAATTAATGACTCAAACACCCATTTGAAAATATTTTGAAACAGAAAGAAAACATCACAATTAAGTTATGTTCCGTTAATCTGCAACTTCTTATTTACATAAGCATTTCAACCGTTATTTGATTTTCAAAAGTTACACAGAGATGATCTCCTTAAGACCCAACATTTCGAATGTCAGCAGAGTCGCTTAGAAAGAAACTTTCTTGTTGGATTATCAACGAACTCTTCGTCAAAGTTAACTTCTTTCTTCTGGTTGCTAGGTTGCCAACTCAAAAATTTTGTCTATTTTGTCGGAAAAATAGAGGATATTAAATTTAGAAATAAATCTGTTACAAGCTACGAAAAAACTTTTTTTTTTATTTCTCCTTGTAAAGATGTTTCCTAAATTGTTAGAAGATTTTCTTCAAATTTCAAATATTTAATTATTTTGCATTATTAATTAACCATATTGAAAACCACTAACTCATGTGCATATCTTGCTAATTTCGTTTTAGTGGTAGTTTTTAAAAGTAATTTTGAGGATTTAATTATTTTTTATTTAATTTCATTTTCTTCATAATATATTTTAAGAATTGTTTAATTTTTTTTCAGAATTTGCTTGTAGAATGAATAATATATGCCGTTATTCCTGGCAACCTTTCGCCCTTTTATTTGCAGATTGAAATTAAAAGTTAAGCTTCAACAAGAGAACTTACCGTAGAAAAGAATTCATGTTTTAAACTATATTATTTTTATGTTAAATATTAAATTGAGTAATGATTACCAAAATTTTAAAATATTTTGAAAAACACTAATAATGATTGTTACGTATAAGTTTTAATTTATGTCCTATTTTTAATTAATTTCTCTAATAATAATAATAATAATAATAATAATAATAATAATAATAATAATAATAATAATAATAATAATAATAATAATAATAATAATAATAATAATAATAATAATAATAATAATAATAATCAA
>SEYY01006937.1:27500-32500 GCA_009176605.1 Armadillidium nasatum | reverse complement strand
AAATAAAAGCTGACATTTGTAGCTTGTTTTAAGCTTTCTTATGCTTTCCTTATTTGCTTTGAGATTGTGTTCCTTGTTGGCAATTGCAAGGAATTTTTCGTGCCTTCGTTCAAAAGGACTTTTCTACGGAGTTTAATACATAGTAGAGTGTGTGTGTGTGCGTGCGTGTGCGTGTGTTTGTGTGTGTATATATGTGTCTGCTTTTGATTTCTTTTTAATACTGTTGAAAACTCTTCTCGTTAGTGCTTTTATAGGTATCATAATAATAATAATAATAATAATAATAATAATAATAATAATAATAATAATAATAATAATAATAATAATAATAATAATAATAATAATTATATAATAATAATAATATATATATATATATATATATATATATATATATATATATATATATATATATATATATATATATATATATATATATATATATATATATATATATATATATATATATATATATATATATATATATATATATATATATATATATATATATATATATATATATATATATATATATATATATATATATATATATATATATATATATATATATATATATATATATATATATTATATATATAATAATATATAATAATATATATAATTTATAATATTTAATTTATTTTTTTATTTTTTTTTTTTTTTTTTTTTTTTTTTTTTTTTTTTTTTTTTTTTTTTTTTTTTTTTTTTTTTTTTTTTTTTTTTATTTTATTTTATTTTTTTTTTTTTTTTTTTTTTTTTTTCAATTGACAAGTGATAACGGTGGCTTCCATTTTTGTTTTAAATTTTCAGATTTTTTTAACATTTGAGAGAAATTTTGAAAAAAGGCAGCAACTTTTGGGAAGACTTTGCTTTAAATAAAATGATCAAATAATTCTTTTAAATTTATATTTTTATTTTTATTTTTTCATTTTCTTTCTTTCCTTTTTTTTCTTTCTTTCTCTACTTTATCTTTTATTTCTTTTTTCTTCTTAATTTTTCTACTTTTTTGCTTTTATTAATTATTCTTCTTTTTTTATTTTTTCTTTTTGTCTTCTTTTTTTACTTTATTTCTACTTTTTCTTTCATTTTTCCATCTATTCTTTTTCTTTTTCTTATTTTTTTATCATTCATTCATTTACCCTTTGTAAAGATTCCTTTTTACATTTTAATTCATTTACCCCTTTTAGATTACCTTTTTTAAATTATTATTTAGTTATGTCCAGATCATTTATTAGCGTTTATCCTTATATTATTATAGAACATATTCTTCTAAGTGGATATTTATATATATATTAAATTATAAGTGGTTGATAACTTATTTTATATTTTATATATATTTTATAATAAATAAATATTCAGTTTTTATGACTATTATAATTATTAATTAAAAACAATATCTATATTATATATTATTTAGTATATATAATATATAATTATTATATACTATTATATATATTATATAGAATAATAATTTAATTTAAATTTAAGTATATATTATATAAATGAGGTAAAGGAATATATTATTATATATATTATATTAATATATATATTATTTAATATAATATCTCCTACTATGTGGGGTATATTATATATAGCTTAATAAGTCATTACAGAAGTTACTTACTTATAATCTCCATCTGATAATTAACTATTTGTGAAGTCAATATATGTACTCAATATTTAATATAAATATATATATAATATATATATATATATATATATATATATATATAATATATTTATAGATTGAGATTAATTTTATTAAGAACTAATCATATTTAATTTTTGTCTAAAATAAAAATTAAATAAAAAAATTAAAAAAAAATAAAAATATTATTATACTTTCTAAAAAAACCATGATATTAATTATATCATTATGGGTGTTTAACTTATATTATTTCCACTATTTACCCCTTCCTCTTTAACCTCCACAATATTTTTATAATACTTTTTTTTGTCTACATTTCCTCTTCTCTTTAGTTGAACACTTTCTGTTTTCTTTCTCTCAATTGTCTATCGTTTATTAATCTTAATTGTTCTCAACAGTTGGTTATTTGTCGTTTACGACTTGAACTTCTTTTTTTATATTTTCTCATGATCTGGGATTAAGTTATATTCCTTTCATGATATTCGTTTTTATTTTAAAGGATTAGTATTGAATTTATAATCCCTTAAACTATATATATTATTATATATATATATATATATATCATATTATATATATTATATATTATATAATATATAATATTATATAATATATATTATAATTATTATAGTATATATATATATATATTAATTATGTATATATTATATATATAATATATATATATATATATTAATATTATATTAAATATTAATATAATTAATATATATATATATTATATATATATTATATATTTATATATATATATATATAATATATATAGTTATAATATATAAATTATTATTTTATATTTAATATATAATATATATATATAATATATTATATATTATAATATATATATTTAATATATACATATATATTATATATATATATATATCCTACTTATTTAGCATAATGTATATATAATTTAAATTAGGCAGTAATATAAAGATATATTGTAATATTATATAATAGTCATTTTAAGGTATGATATATATATAATATATATTAATTATTTCTTTCATGAATTTAAAATAAATTAAATACTATCTTATATACCTCTTGAAATTTAAACGTGATATCTCCTAATTCTCAACTCATAGGCTCACAGCTTATAGGGGTTATTAGAGAGTTATATCGGGTATTTTAGGGGTTTTAAATTAGTAATATGAGCATAGACATCCATAACCTCTCCTCGTAAATTACTTGATTAATAAAATATAAATTATAATTACGTTATTTATTAAGGTAATAAAATTATTTTCATAATATTGATACAACTTAGGATTAAGTGAAAAAAAAAAAATTAAAATTATTTATATATATATTAATATAATAAATTAATTCAAGTATATATAGAAAATGTATTGATCTTTCGATCTGATGCTCCGGTTTTGAGTGTAGATCTGATGAGCATCCATTTTAAAGCCAATCATGGAGATTGCGAAGGTAGATTTATATTGAATAAATCACTTTTATTCCTAGAGAAATAGATAAGATTTTCTTACTGGTATCTGGCATAGATATAGTTAATATGTATATATACTATTGACGCAGATACGCTCTACTTATTTGATGAGATCACAGAACCTATAGTCTGTGCATTCATTCTCTCCCATTTAGCTTCTGCGCGAGTTTTGTTGCCTGGCAAAATAATAATATTATTTTAATGATATTTTTAGAATTAAAATTAAAAAAAGTTACAAAAAATAAAAATATCTTTACCGATTTTTACATTATCTTTTTTATATATTTAAACAAAGTAAGGCGCTACTAGCGCGCTGTGTGTGCAAAATAGTTATTTACGCGCTTAATGTATCACATAATTATATCTATTTTAAATAATATGATTATTTTCAGTTATCATATTATAAATCTTGTGGATCTAGTTATATCTGCTCCTCTTACCTTTTACTATTATTCATTTCTACTCCAGAATGTTCATATAATCTTAAGAGTATTATTAATCTCAATACTCTGTGTATGGAATTGACTTTTCAATACTATCAACTATCAATTTAACGTTTTAGAGTTCGTTTTATATTAGATCGCAACTTTTTTATTCCCTCATTACACTTTTCTACTCTGGCGTGTTAGGTTCTACTCTATAACGATTACTCTAGTTAAAACAGAAGCCTATGACTCTCCGTTATCATTCGATCTGTTCTGTGTCTCTCTCTCGAGCTCTTCCACTGGTGTAACTGACTGATCACTACCACTATCGGTTCTCACCATCTTACTATCGATGTATAAAATAAAACATTTTAAGATAGAATGTTTCCTCGAGGAGTATCTCGATAAATCATAGTATATAATGAACATGTCACGATCTCTAAGTTATTAACTTCTCTATATACAGATCACCATACCAAGGGATAATATTACTACTTTTATTTTTGGGGGGTAGGGGGGATATATGGTTTTCTACTCATTTCGTATCATTTGGTGGATATTGAAAGTGTTTATAACTATATTCTTTTTCCTGTATATTTCTAGCTACTTTTATTAATTTTATTAAAAAGAAATGTATAAATTAGTAAACAATACTAAAATTTTAATGCCTAACCACATATGTATATTATTATATCTAAATATAATATTTATTATATTAAATATTATATTAATTATAATAATATATATATAAAAATATATTAAATATAAATAAAATAATTAGATATTATAAATATTATACTATAATTAGTAAATAAGTAAAGTTATTTATATTTTAAAAAAATATCATGTTATTTGTAAATTTTCCTCCTTATTCTAGTTACGAAAATATGACAAAAATAACCACTATCATAGTAACAGTATGAATCTAAAGATGACAGTTGCTCTTTTATATATATATGGTTATACTACTATTAATATTGTAATGTCTATGTAAATGTGAATTGAGTGTAACAATAATCTGCATAATTTATTATAATGTACTTTAAATCTTATGCCATAAACATAAACTCTCTGAGTGTGAGTTTTGAATAATACCTAAATTGATAATATTAGTATCCATACTATTAAATAATATGTGTACTAAGTTAACTTGAATATCTTACTCTATAAGATTTTCACATTTCTCAATTCACATCTTATATTTTATTTTTATGTAATATTTATATATTTACTCTTTAGGTGTCCTCAATAAATAGTCCAGTTTATTTACCGCCTTAGATTCAATTTAATCTAATGTTGAAGTACTTCTCATGAGTGTACTTAGATTAGTAATTAGCATATATAAGAATATTTATATATTATTATATATTAATTTCATATAATATTCATATTGAATATATTGAATCCTTCTCAAACTTCTAATTTATTTTACTAGATATCTACATCTTAGACATATATCTATTCATTA
>SEYY01006937.1:10000-22500 GCA_009176605.1 Armadillidium nasatum | reverse complement strand
TATACTATATAATAATTATTATAATATAATTATATATTATTATATATATTATATATATATAATTAATAATATAATAAATAATATATATTATAATATTATATATTATCTATATAATTAATTAATTATATTATTATTATAAATATATAATATATATTAATATTAAATTACTATATATTATTATATATATAATATTATATAATATTTATAATATAATATATTATATATTAATTAATATTATTATTAACTATTATTATAAATACTATTACTATTAATAATAATGAAAAAAAAAAAAAAAAAAAAAAAAAAAAAAAAAAAAAAAAAAAAAAAAAAAAAAAAAAAAAAAATAATAATAATAAATTTATATATATATAATAATTATAATATATATTAATACTATATATATATATATTAATATATATATTTTATATATATATAATAATATATATTTTTTATAATATTATAAAATATATATATATATATTTAAATTATAATATATATATTAATATATTATTATAATATATATCAAATATATATATATATATAAGTATATAATAGGATAAATATTTCTTATACTATGTTATGACGAAAGAAACTACTCACATCATAGTGGTACACCAAAAGTGATAATTATTTAAAGAAAAAGCGGATAGGGAATATTTTCTTGAATGGCATTGCAATTTTGACCGTGTATTTAGGGATAATAATGTTATATGCCATAGAGTGCAATGTTCGATAGTATGAAACAGTGAGAATAACCAGCTGAGAACAGGTGAGAGTTGTAAGCAAAGTTGAAAGGAAGGAAGGGATTATATAGATATAGCCGAAGGTTACCAAAATGTGTTGAAAAAAACAACTTAAGTGTCCAACTAAGTTAAAGTAGGAGTGATTGAGAGAGAAATAACCACAAAAAATTAAATTAAACAGTAGTTGAGAACGATGTGAGTAATTATTGGGTTTTGCAGGATTGTGGATAGTTAAATATTACCCAGATTTTTTTATGTAGAACACTCTGGAATGCCAAATTGCTCTATAAAAAATACTTAACTAGATATTGGCGAAAAGAGTGGACACAAGAAGTATATAAAAGGTATCTCGTGTTGATATTAGATAGGTATTTTGATATATATATTATATATAGATGAAGCCGTTGAAAAATATAATATCTGTATAAGAAAAGATAACTGGTTGAATAGTATCAGGTATATATATTAATTTTAGTAAGCTATATTATTATTATCATATATTTTAATTATATATATTGTTGTATTCCACCAACCAGTAGTGTGATGATGGTTTAGTAGTAGTATGCCGGTTCTTTTTGCACCATCCGAGAGAGAGGGGAATGAATAAGAATATTGTGGAGGACTGTACATAGTTTTTTTAATGATTGTAATATATGTAGTAATGAATAGGTAATTTATATATATATAGGGCTGTGTATAATTATGTGTCTATCTGTGAATATGATTTACTATATATATATATATTTATATATAGTATATATATTGGAATCATATAAGTGGTTAAGTAATTGTAATTGGTAAAATAAATTTGAAATATTAGTAAGGTAGTACCAGTATATATTTTATTATATAAAATTATATAATATATTGTAAGGAATGAGGTGATATATAAGCAAACAATGAGTGTATAGTGTTGAGTAAATGCTCGAATATATTATATGTATTGTTTTGTTAATTAGTCGAGGTATATATAATTTGTATTAATTGATAGTTATATTAGGTACTAGATGTATGTACACTAGAAGCTGTTATTTAGTAATCAGATTAACTGGTATAATAGGAAAATAATAATGAGATTTTATATAAATGATTATAGTGAAGAAGTATTGTAGGTACTTAAATGATAGAAATAATGTCAGTTATATTAATGAGTTAAGATATACATAGTTAAAATGAATTTAAATATGGGGTATAAATATGTAAATATAATATATATATAGGTATGAAATACGGTATAAGGTAGATATGAATAAGTTTATTAGATTATTAAATGAATTGAGTTGTATATATATATATATATAATTAATTTTTTTTTTTTTTTTTATTATTATTATTATAACAGGTTATTAATATAATAATTAATAATAAATAATATAAATACTTAATAAAATAATTAAATAAATAATGATATAATTAATAATAATAATAATAAATGATAAAGTGAGGTCAAAATATGATCAATATGAATAAGAATAGAAAAATAAGAATAGAATGTTATGGAGAATGAAAATATAAAAAGAAAATGATTATAAAATTAATTTAAATTAGATTTAAAATATGGGGAATAATGGATGAATTTTGGAAAGGAAGATGGGTACGTGAGTGGTTTGAATATTGGAAGAGGAGAGTCAGTAGTAATAAAAAGCATGTAAAAAGGGAGGTGTTGGAAGGTTTGACTGATATTTGTAGTAGAGGATGGTTGCGAAGAGAGACGAAAGTGAAAAAGTTTGAGAGAACAAGTGAGTTTTGAGAAGAGAAGAATAAAGGATTTGCATATACTAGGTTGGTTATGTAATGATGAGCGAAATATGCGATGGTTGAATAAATGGTTTAAATATATTATGACTAAAGGATATTTGTGGAGGAGAAAAAATGGTTGTTACGAAATGAGGGTTTAGGAATGGAGCGCAATAATGGAATTATATAAAATAAAAAATTATTAATAAAATATAGTTAAGTGTTCTTTTATATTCTTAATGTTTGTAAGAAATGAATTTCAGGAATTCGAGTTTTTAAAAATGTGAGGGTTGTAGAATATTAGGTTTGATTTTATGTAGGGTCCGGAGGAATGTTTTAGAAGGGTGATAGAGTGGGTGAGATGAGAGAAGGATATTGGGTTGTTGGAGGAGGTTGATGTGAATGTCGTGGCTATGGAAAAGGAGTACATGGTTAGCGGAAAGGCGGACAGAGCCAATGCTGAGGTGATGGGTACGTGTCAGAGCATAGAATGAGGAGAGAAACTGGAAAAAAGGTATTTGTATTCAGAAATGATGGGTAGAAATTCGCCAGGTTAGAGGGGTGAGATGAACTCCGATGGGGCAGGTGGATAAATGGGTCAAGGAGTTTCCTCCAATGACCCCCAAGTGGACAGCCACCCTCTCCTCCCAGCGGATTGAACCCACGGCCATTCGCCCCGAGGAGGTCCTACTTGTCTCCCTCTCTCTCGCACTCACTCCACCCCCTCGTCTCTCAGGCCCTTTGATGACCGACGAGCGAGGATAGAAGTGATAGAATGGATAGAGATTTTCATGAGAAATGGTCCGTTGAGGATTTGTGACATGCGCATGTACGCGCTATCTGCCCGGTTAGACCACCACCCACACGACTCGTTGAAAAGATTAAAATGTGTTGAAACATTTATCAAATTGCTTAGCCTATAGACACAAAGGCTTTCAAAAAGAAGACAACCTGTATAATTGGAGTACACTGCCTTCAGAAAAAAACATACCCCGCACCTGAACAGTAAGAAACCTTAACAAAACCATGCCTATGATATGAAGTTCTCCAAAATTATTTAGATGTTTATATTAAAGCCCCAAAAGAATGTTTATGTTGCTACAACCACTAAAAATTTTCAGCGGAAAGACATTATAAAGACTAGTTTGGTAGTTGTTTAAAAAGTTGAATTTACAAAAAACAAGATTGCTGGTTTGGTCCCATTAGGACTTCTAGCGTAGAAGGAAGGGATTCTAGAATAAACATCTCCTTGAATCAAAAGCAGGATCAGAATTTGAAATGGTAGAAGCAATGGAAGGGATGAGTCATCAAAAAATAAGAATGATGAACACCGAGTTGGAATTGCAACTGAGCATGGTCATTAAATACGAAATAAAATTAAACAGACGTAAAGATTAGAACAGAACCCTGAGGAACAACCACATGCGAAATAGAGACAAGTTAATGAGCAAAATCGCTTCTATTAACAAGAGTTCTCATTATGGAAGCAGTTTGAGAGTCTAAATTAAGGCATTAGTCAAGAATAAGAGGTAAGGAGGAGATTATGTGAGCCAGTGGCCGCCATGCCACAATCGATCATAAAGCCTTGGATAAATGCCATAGCCCCAGTAGGGCCACTGCATGCAAGACTTCTGCATAGCTCGCCCAAAGGGGCCAGTAAGCCAAGATCAGTGAAGAATAACGCAATGGTACGTCACCAGTAGACCTTCGGAGCGTCGAAGGAAAATTTATACATATCTGATAATCTGTAAGATACTTAAAATTAAAACATATGAGTTTAAAAGATTTTCCTTTCCAAAGACTCATTTAAGATGGATAATATAAGTAGAGCTTTATTAAGGTAATTAGTATAACTATGTTATGGAAAATTCCAGATAAAGGCTATTCTTATCTTTGTGATCATGGATAATATATATATATACTAATTACTTAGAATATAATGTATACGTTTTCCAATATACACTGTAGGAACATAATATATAATGACTATATATAAATATATAAAGATCCATTATAAGTAAACATAAAGAATAAGTAGAAAGTCCCTATACACAAGATAAACAGAGACTCCACATAGTGAGTGTGCATCACTTCTACAAAACACTGATGGGACCTAGGAGGCCAGAAGATGGCTCACGGGCCAGACCGCCACTGTGCGCCACACTTGTACTAAAACGATTTATATACTATTTTAGAACCCGATGGCAGATGATCAAAAATGAAATCCCAAGTAAAGAACAATTAAAACCTTCGTGAAAATACGTAGTAGAAGGATTTAAAGGAGGCTAGATGCCTCGGACGAACGTATCTCTGGTTTAGCCTTATTTAATAAAATCTCTTAGAGCAAAGAAGTGAAGAGATTGCAAATACGAGAGGACAAGTGCCACGCATGCGGCCTTTTCAGATGTTATAGGACCAATCCTAATTTAGCTACCGCAAGCACATTTACTCGATCAGAATGGGTACCCTATTTACATAAAAAGGAGGAAGTAGAAAGAGGGACGTTTGTCAACAAAGGCGAAAAATTGAATTATTGTAAGGAAAATTATAACTATAAATTTTCGCAAGAATATTTTTTAGTCCAGACTGAGAGTTGTTTATCATAGATGTAGGAGGTTTTAATACAACCACGAACTGGAAATTCAAAGGTCCCTTAGAAGCAGTCATGTACTCTAATAAAAACCTTCCAATTGTAAGTGTGTGCTGCATATGAAAAGTAATATGGTAAGTGAGTTCGTCTACCCTTAGTATCTTGTGTATAAGCTACTACTGAGCAATTTAGTTCAAAAAAAAAAAATTAAAAGTAGAAAATATCCCTGCCTTACGGAAAATTTTAAAAATTACTCAGTTTTATGTTATCCATAATGTGCTAATAAAGGACTGCAATAAGTATTAGTTTCAAAAATTTTGAAAATCAACAGAAAAAGAGTGATATATATTCTATGAACGGATCTATTCAAAATGAAGAAAAAGCATGTCATTTTCTTCATTAACAACACACTCATTCCTACAGTCATACGCATTGTCTCATCTCAACATTTCTAATTTTTAATGTCGGGACAACTTTTACAATTACCACCTTCCCCATCTTCCCAAAAGAAAAAATGCTAGAACATCGAAACATAAACATTAACAGATTTGATAACTCCAATGCATACCAATGAAAAATTTATATTTCTACTTGGTAGCTCTCCAAATTGAACCAATTCGAAATTAATATAGAGAAACCAGATTTTATGAAAAAGTCTCAAATATGTAATTGATAAAGCATAGTTAGTAATTGGAAAAGCACTCTAGAGTCCGCGACTGACAAAGATACCATATAGCTTAACTGGTGCACATTACCCAAAATATAGGTCGCTTTGGCCCATAACAGTAATACGAAACCGTACTTATTAACTAGACTATACATCCACATCGTTAAATCATATTCACCATATGTAACACCGAACGAACTCTCCTACCAAAGCCTTAGGGAAGTCTAAAGAATAGTCGGTTTGAGGCTTATATTCAATGTATCCTTGCTACTAAAATAGACTGAGCAATTTAAAAGTATGTAAGGTTTTATAAGTGCTGATCTGGTCCATTTAGAAGTAGGATTATTATATATCGAGTCAAATATGTCACACCCATTATTATTCCAATTAAATAAGTGAGAGTATGTTATATAGCATATAAAGATAAGTATATCATACGGTTTTGATGAGCTATAAGCGTAGTATTAAAAGCTGCTATAGTAATAACGAAATATATAACTATATTATATAAGTGCTTTATACTTAAGAGCTATTATAAATAGTATTATTCTTTGGCTTAAGTATAGTTCTACTCTTTAAAAATTAATCAACGTTATAGTATAAGAAAGTCGGAAACAATATTTTTGTGTATATCTATACATTTTAAGAGCATGAAGAAAGAGAAGTGAGTCGCGATACAATACAATGTAAGAAGATCTTGTTGTTTGATGACTCAAAATTCCTTAAGAGTGTTGTTAAAGAAATTATTTGTGGTTAGCCTATTCTCGGAATGACTTCCTTAGAATCATCCATAGTGAGGTAGTTCTTATGCGAAATAGTCCCCTTTCCTTCCCTTCACATCCTCACATTTATGTTCCTACCCACATCTTCCAAGTCTTCCTTCAATACTCCTTATTTGCCTTTTATGATTCCTGCGGAGCTTGATGAAATCCGCTAAAGCCTCTCAGAGTCTAAATTAAGTGTCGGATCGAGTTAAATTGTACGTGACACCATGCAGAACAAGCTCCCCATCGTATCCCACCTGTATCAATTATGCACGAGACCCTTAGAAGGCTTCCCCCTGACTTTGTAAGGGTTAAACCCGACGAAGAGCACGAGGCTTCGAGAGAAAATGGGGTCAAGGAGTATGGGAACTGCTTTGAAATTCCCTCATTTTCAAAATTACTATATTAGTCCTTCGCCCAGTGTACCCTCACAATGCACCATTTGCGAGCAACGAGCCATCAGCCTTTGTTGACCCCCAAGCTCTCTTATCAGAGGCCCCACATACCGAACAGGTCCAGAGAAATTGTTTCAAAAGCAAAATACTCTAATAAGATTAAAGGTTACTCTCCTTGGACACTCCACTTGAATACCGTGTCCTTCTTAACCTTACCCGAAATGCCCTCATTAGTGTATTATGCCGGGAATAGTAATGCTATGTGAAAGCGCAAGGAATAAATGGATAGTATTGACGAAAGAAAAAAAGAATAATAAAACCCAGTATACATCGAAAAATAGAGGAAAGATGTCAGACGAATCAGAGAAGGGACTTGTATGTTTTACAAATCACCACCAAGTAGCCGAAGGGAGGGCTGTAAAGAAGAAAAGTTCGATAGAAAGGGAAGAGAGGAGGAGAGAAGAAAAGAATAAGAAGAACCAACCAGCCTCGAACCTAACTCACACCTCTCAGGGTGGGCGCAAGACAGGAAGACTTGAGAGAGGAGGTTTTAAAAAAGTAAAATGTCCAGTAAGAATGAGTTAAATGCAGTCTGAGGAGAAATTAGATAGATTGATGGGGTTTGGGAACTCCAGTCGTATATCCTCCCCATTTAAGGTGTGTGGTCAGTACAGCAAAAAATAGAGGAACCGAATAACGCTGTATACGTCTGGCTGGGTTTATCCATAGGACAGATCCACACAAAATTACGCCTGCTATTGAGAAAGCAGAGGTCCAACCCCTCATTGTTTTGGGGAAAAAATAGCAACAGAGAGGCGATCGCAGTGGTGGTATAAAAAGGATTTCAGGTAGGCCGATGAGGGCCCAATGTTCTCTTTCGTTACCGCACACTTCGCTCACTCATAGTTTTTTAAGTACCTGTAGAAAATGTATATTTTATTTAAAACTTTTATCTTTCCAATACTGCGACCAACGTATATTCGATGTATCGGGCGAGCATTGAACCAGTAGATGCTCTTTTTTATTAAATTTTCTTTTTCTTTTTTTTCTACCCCTACTCACATTTGTTATTTAGATTTTACTTTCATTCTCTATAATTTTCCTTTCTTTTTTTTATTATGAGATAAAGTACTATATAAGATTCAAGTTTAGTTACGCAAGTTTATCTTAGTGGTATAATTAATCTTTTAGACCTGTTAGGACACGCAACCGCTTATCCTCTACGCAAGAGAAGAGAGGGAGAGAAGAAGAAAAAATCCGCAAACCATTCCCAAATATGTGAGATAAATAATACAAAGGAACTCCAACAAGGGAGAATAAATAATAATCCTATATTTGGAAAGTACCCGATATCACAGATAACTTTATTAAAATTATAATTGGAGAATATATGTAAAACTGTAATAATTCCTCAGAGGCGAGACCAGGCCAAATTCTTCTCAGAACCAACTGGATGGGGAAACGACTGAATTTGCAAGTCCTTCTTAAGGAAGTCAGCATTTTAAACAATATACGGTATTCTGTGTAATATAGATTTTGGGAGGTGTTCCGAGAAGTGAATATTCATGAATATTAATGAAATGATTATTATTGATAAAAATAGTATTAACCAGGAGCAAAAATTTCGATATAAGGAGTATAGATTACCGAATTTGATATCATTATATTACTGAAAATCGTGGAAGGATCTCAATTGTGGCTTTCTCTCAGAAGAATGGTACAATCTACTGTCATCCTCAACCGAAGAGGCGTGATCCATTGTAGATTGTGCGCAGAATCTCTATTTGTGAGATGAAAGTGAGAGGAGATTCCGAAAACTGAAAAATAGTTTTGTGATAAGTTGTCATCAAAGGTACAATTTAAATGTAGAAGAGAGTTTCATTCATTAATTAATGGAGAAAAGAGAATTTTTCAACTATTGTACGTACATCGAATTTATACTTATTAACCGGTCTATAAATGGTATGATTAAAAAAATGAGAATCTAAAAGCTAGAATGTTCGGTAATTTCAAGATAAGAAAACTGATTAAAGATCTTAATGAATTTTAAGAGAATTTCGGACACAAGAGCTTGGATTTCTTTTTGCAGCAATAGTTAAGAAACTCCTAATAGGCAACATATTTATAAATTGTACAGATCTATTAAAAAGATATTTTATGTATCCTCTGATGGGTAGTAACCAAATACATACAAATATCCAAACCAGGGTCAAATAAAAGGCCGAAATGCATAAATGCACGGGTTTTGAAAGTAAGTCAAAGAAATTTAATAAGATGAAAAGAGGAAGAGAGCTAGAATTTATATGGTCATCTTTCTTCTCCTCAACGAAGATATTCATTGTATTCAAATCCTTATATTTAAGAAATAGTTTTGCCAAAGCTGAAATTTTTTTGAATAAGTGGTCACAAAGGTAAAATTTAAATGTAGAAACTTGCACCGTGCCTTGGTAAACTTTTTCATCTTTGCCTTTCTGCTTCAACCATCCCTCTAATTATCGTAATTTTTTTCCACCTCCGTTCTTTCTAAAGTTTTTTGCATCTATCCTGAACAGAAACGATTTGGAAACATCTCAATTCTTCTAATCTTACTTCTCATCGCCAGTATGTTTTTGGTGGTATGTGGAGTACATAAATGAGTATAGTGGTTTAGTCTGGGGTCAGAGAGGTTGGCAGTGGGCAAAAGAATTATGACTGTGTGAAAAGAATCTTTCGAATGAGGAAAGAATACTCCATAAAAGGGGCAAACGACACTTCTTTGAAGAGCTGTTGGTTATACTACTAGTATTTGACATTATTCTCTCAATAGTAATCCAGAAATATTTCAAGAAAATCTTCAAGAAGTCTGCAATTAGAAAGGAGAAATATTTCATTAATTTTCGAAGCAGAAAAATAATAACAAAAAAGAAAAAAAAGAGCTTATGACATTCATGTCATTTACAAAAGTTTGGTGATTGCAGCACGCCCATGAATATTGAACTCATTGAGTTTCCTCTTCAGTGTTGTTGTGTTGACAGGGTTTGCAAAACTGGTATTCAACTTATTTGTTACTTTTCCAGCTGTTTTTTTTTTCTTATTTTTTGCTCGTCTGTCTTTGTTACCCAATTTCAACTTACGTCCACGCTGGTGTTTATGGAACGATGTATTTCCTGAAGCACAATAAGGGTCCATGATCATCGATATTGTATCTGGAAACCAACAATTTTCTCTCTTTGAAACTCTATAAGCTTGGACATACCTCCCTTGTACTCGCTTACAATGTTAAACACAGAGCAACTGATGCTTCCTAACGACGTTAGGAGTTGATGTCTTGCAAATATACTCATTCTTTCTTTCTACTATTTCCAAAATTTTTCAACCCATAATATATATATTTATATATATATATATATTATATATATAATAACTATTATTTTGCAATAAATATTTATAAATATGTATACATATATATAAAAAAAAAAAAAAAAAAAAAAAAAAAAAAAAAAAATATATAATATATAAATATATATTATATATATTATCTATATATATATATATATTATATATATATATATATATATATATAATATTTGCGAAAAAGCGTAAAAATTTTTTTTAAGTTTGTAGTTATGTGAAAATTTAATAAATTTTCAAATACATATCTATATTAATTCAAAATGAAATAACCAAATGTTCTGTTTTATAGAATAGAGTAGAAAAAGATAGAACATACCGTAGAATTTTATTTCTCATCGGATATCCGGTCGGATAGTAGTACTATTCCTTCCGGATAGCAGTACTCTCTGTCGGATAGCAGAATTAATTAAAAAAAGGCCTGATAGGCCGGATAACAGGATATAACGGATATCCCCCCATCCCTATATATAATATAATATATATATTTATATATATAAATATATATATATATATATTATTATATATATATATATAATATAGATATATATATTTAAAAAGGAAAGAGCAGGGGAAAGGAGGGATACTGAGTACAGAGGCAGTCAACATACAAAGGAAACAATTTAATTAAGTTCATAGATTTACATATGATCGCTTCATCCTCTAAAATATGTTGAGCTTTCTCTTCACTATGTTTTATTGATGTTAATTGATTTTATCTATATTTTAACTTCGGGGAAAATTTCTATATTCTTTAATTAAAGTGTGAAAATATATATCTTATACATATATATATAATATATATATATATATATATTTCTTCGATATTCGATGTTATCTTTCTTCGTTATTCGATGTTATTTTCCTTCGTTATTCAATGTTATCTTTCTTCGTTCGTTATTCAATATCTACTCGCTTCTAAAATATATAAAGCTAATTCAGTGGAAAAGGTTAGGATTTAATTACAAATTTCTTAAGAAAATGACTTTATATAAATACTTTTTTTTTTGCAGATTTTAATTAAAGAAAAAAATTTAATATTGTATGGAAAAGTAGTTAAGTTTTTAAGGTTTGATGCGTTGTAATGTAAGATTTATGATTTTCTCTCAACGTTAAGTATCTGAAAGTTCTTATCTTGATTAAATTTCGATATCATTGTTTAAATTTATATAAAAAATATTTTTCTTTTATATTAATATTTTAATTAGCGTATAATCTATTAATAGAAACTTATAAATTGCCTTAAATTATGTATGATATTGTATAATTAAAAATGTTAAAGAAAATCTGAAATTTTAAAATTAAAGGTAAATAAAAATAATAATAATAATAATAATAATAATAATAATAATAATAATAATAATAATAATATATAATAATAAATAATAATAATATAATAATATTATAATATAATAATAATATAATTATAAATTATAATAATAATATTATTATTATTTATAAATTATATTATAATTATATTTTTTATAATTATAATTATAAAAATAAATAATAATTATATAAATAATAATAATAATAAACTAATACTACTACTACTAATAATAATAATAATAATAATTATGATAATAATAAGTCACCAAGTCTGAAATATTTCTGAGATGCTGAAATTTAAGTTGAGATTTTGATGTTTAAATGGGCAACAAAGCGATATTTTAAATAGAGTTCAAAAGACATAAAATTTCAATAAAATATTTTGTAAGTGAGAGAGAAATATTTTTAAATTATAAAATGTATGTGCAAGTTCTGTTCGATTAGCATTTAAAATGCAAATTATTATCTTATGGCTTAGAATTGATATGGACACAAGTTGTAATTCTTTTTAGAGATAAAAGTTAGTATACTAGTTCATCTGTATATACAGATCTGTGAAAAGATATCAAAAGACCAATACCAGAAGCATATACCTTCCTATACATAAGAAAACAATAAAACAATCACTGTAAAATGATTTAGAAAGAGATTATGACAAGGAAATTAATTTAAAATGTATAAAAGGTGATAGAATCAAGTTCTGTAATATGAAGTATATACAAATGCAATCATTGTGTTTAGAGCTTTCATCTTTTGACTATTTTCGGAATTTCGTATTGAAATATTCATTACTTCTTCTCTTTCTGAAATGCTTCAAGTGATCTTTTTATGCAAATTCCTAATTTACATACGAAAAATTAACAAACTTCATCTTGTCTCTTTTTT
>SEYY01006936.1:0-10785 GCA_009176605.1 Armadillidium nasatum | reverse complement strand
AGCAATCTGGTGATGATCTTGATACGTTCCAATTAAATCAAATACCAGCTTTTCAAATTAATAACATTCAAAGTGATGATGAACAAAATGAAGAGATTGATGAAGAATTAAATCCTGAGGAAGTTATTACTTATAGAGTAATCAGAGCACCTGAGGAAACTTTGGTGTTACAGGTTTCTATCTTAGATCAACCTCATTTAAATGACTGTACGGCTTTTGTAGATACAGGAGCTGAAGTAAGTCTCATATCAGCTCGATGTTTTAATGAATTAGATCATGAGAAATCTCCACTGAAGAGTACCGCCTATCGAAGCGTCGAAGGAATTGGAAAGGTTAAGTTCCCTGTTATAGGGGAAGTCATCATTGCTTTAAAATTATCAGCAAATTATACATTAAGGTTAAGTAGGTACATCATAGTACCCGATCAGGTTGTTGAGTATGATTCTGGTGTTGGGATATGACATATTAAAAAGAGAACATCTATTGCCAGATCTCTACGAGAGAGAATTGGTATTACGACGCGGGAATCATGTGCAGACTGTAGCAGTGGATAGAAGGATAAAGAAAATCTTTAAAATGGAATGTATGTTGACAGAAAGTGTTGTATTAAAACCAAAGGAGTATGGAACAGTTGAAATTCAAGCAGGGAAATTGATAGATGCAGATCAAATAGTCTTAGTAGAATCAAACACGGGATTGCCAAATAAAGTAAGTATAGAACCAGCAGTTGTGAAATTTAAAAGAAATAAAGCAATTTTATTGGCAAGAAATGATGACGACAAACCAAAGAGGTTAAAGAAAGGATCGATGGTTGGGGAGATTGAAATCCTAGAAGAAGAAAATCTCTCAATTAAGTTGGTGGAGCTGGATGAGGCTGAACCTAGAGAATTTCATGAGTGGACGGCTGAGAAAATTCATCAGGCCTTCCGATTGGAGGAATCAAATGTTACCCAAGAACAACAAGAACAATTGGTCCAACTTTTGAGTAGATTTCCATCTGTTCTGAGTTCTGGGGACTCAGATGTTGGTTGCACCAGTGTAATCAAGCACAAAATAGAGACGTTGATAGAAGAGCCGGTTCAAGTTCCAGTTAGGCGCCTTCAGGGGCCTATTTTAAGGGAAATTGAAGAAAATTGCAAAAAGATGGAAGAGGAAGGAATTATCAGGCGAAGTAAATCTCCATATTCGGCTCCAGTGGTTCCCATCAGAAAGAAGGATGGAACGATTCGTCTATGTATAGATTATCGAGAGCTTAACAAGATCACCAAAGGGAGATAGCTTTCCAATCCCAAATTTAGTAGATATGCTGTTTAGTTTACAAGGGATGAAATTTTTCACAACTATTGACCTTGTGAAGGGCTATTACCAGGTAGAAATGGAAGAAACCAGTATAGAGAAAACTGCATTTACCACCCCATTGTCTCATTGGGAGTTCCTTAGGATGCCATTCGGGGTCAAAAATGGACCCGCAACCTTTCAGAGAGGCATGAGATTCGCCTTGGCACACATCCCTTGGAATGAATGCATGGTTTATTTGGACGATGTCCTTATCATAAGTGAAACCTATGAAAAACATCTGGAAATATTGGAAAAGGTTTTGAGAGCATTTGAAGATACAGGATTTAAGATCAAACCATCTAAGACCTTCATGCTAAGAAAAGAAGTGCAGTATCTGGGACATATGGTTTCAGAAAAAGGGATGACTCCGTTAGACTCAAGTTTGCAGGGCATCATGAAGTTCCCCGTCCCTAGGACCATAAGACAATTGCGACAGTTCCTGGGGATGATAAATTTTTACAGAAGGCATATTCCAAATTGTTCGGTGGTGGCCAAGCCCTTATTTGAATTGCTGGGAAATAAGACCTTGAAATGGAACGAAGCATGTCAGAATGCCTTTGAGTTATTAAAGAAAGCGCTTATAGAACCACCAGTTTTATCGTATCCAGATAGGTCGGAAGGTGCTCAACCACTTAAACTATATGTAGATGCTTCTGATGTTGGAGCAGGAGCTTGTCTGGCCCAAGACCAGCAAGGAGAAGAAAGACCTATAGCTTTTATTTCTACCACCTTTTCAAGAGCCGAGAGAAGATATAGTACAACTGAGAAAGAGGTGGCAGCCATACGTTGGGCAGTAAAATCTTTGAGGCCTTTCTTGTATGGTATAAGAATCATCATTCATACAGATCATAAACCTCTGTTATATTTATATAATATGCCGTTAGTAAACCCACGAGTTGCCCGCACTCTAGAAGAGTTAAACGATATTGATTATGAATTGAGATATATTCCTGGGAAAGAAAACATAGTGGCAGACGCATTGTCTAGATCACCTGAGGAACAGATTCTTGAAGATCAAAGTGTACAAAAAGCAAATGAAATCCCTAAAGGATTTACAGAAATGAAGATGCCTGGAGGAGGTGATTCCCTTTTCTGTGCTTTTTCAACTTGGTTGTATGGAACTCCTGATCAACATCAGAAAGTGAGGGAAGTGGTGATACAAGAACTCATGGAAAATCGTGTTAAGTATGGATTGCCTACTGGTAAGAATGCCCGTCACTTAACAAAAATACTACAGCTCATGAAGAATGTGGGACAGTTTCCACTTACAAATGCTATACATGCTTTTGCGAACTTACATGGAATACAGGTTTACATATATTATGGAGATTCTAAGCCTTTAAAATTTGGGAACCCCTCTGAAAAGGGCATATGTCATGTACTTTGTTTAGGGGGCATCCATTATAATCTTTTAATGCAGTTTCAAGCATGCACTGAAGAAAAACAGACAAAGGTACATCAAGTTGTCCCATTAAAATTCCAGGAGTTTTGTCTGTTGGATGAATCTATGGAGGAACAGGAGACCGAAACTCGGAGTATTAACGGGAATTACTAAGGAAGATCAAACGACCAATCAGCAGAGTGGTGGGGAGGAAGACATCACTTTGAGAGTACATCAAATAAGAGTAAATGAAGAAGATATAATAAATCCGTTGGATATTGAAGATAGAGATTTAGACCGAATACAGGATCAGGATCCAACTCTGAAGCGCTTAAAACGAGCTATATTAAGAAATTTGCCATTTGTGGGAATATTGAAACCATTTGCAAGATCTCACAAATATATCTATTTGCGGGATAATCGATTATTTAGGGAGATGCACACAGGAGATTTCGCATTGATAGTGCCACATGAATATCTAACAAAGATAGCCATCAGGGCACATTGGAGTTTTGCTCATATTGGAAGGCACAAACTTTATTCATTGTTGGTCCAACGACTTTGGCATCCTAAAATAAATAACATCTGTGCAGATATTACATCATCTTGTTATAAATGCCAAGCTTATAAAATCTCTAATATAATATTTGCACCTCCAACTTTAAAAATAGCTACATCACGACCTTTTGAGTTGGTGGCTATGGACTTGATCCAGTTTCCACGATCATCACGTGGAAATCAATATGCAGTAGTAATGGTGGACCATTTTACAAAGTGGGTATCTGCCGTACCCTTAAGAAATAAACAAAGTTCTTCGGTTGCCAGTGCATTTAAACAAAACATATTACCCTTCCTTCCTAAGCTTCCTGAGCGGTTGTTGACAGATAATGGAAGAGAGTTCATCGGCCCTGAATTTGAAGGATTGTTGCGAGATCAAGAGATTAAGCATGTGCTGACTACTCCATATACACCAGCTTCTAATGGAGCAGTGGAAAGGGTGAATAGAACCCTTAGTCAGTATTTGAGAATGGCTATTACTAGTCCTTCTTTGTGGGATGAGGAACTTCCCCAAGTAGTGTTGGTTTATAACCATACAGTTCATTCGGAAACAAACATAACCCCATGTGAAAATATTTTAAAGAGAGCACATACTTTACACACAGGTCTTCCTTTGCCAAAAATAGATCAATATTGGGGTGAAGGACATTATCGATTTGAACCTTTTGATTTGGATCAGTTGGTGGGGCTTAAGGTCCAATTGCCGGGTGATCTCACTCTTAATAAATTTAAACCACGTTATTATGGGCCTTATAAAGTCATTCAGATCCAAGCCAATAATGTGACTTATATTCTTGAAGCGGTTAAAACTGGAAAGCAATATAGAGCCCATCACAGGCAATTACGAAAATGGAAGGTACCTCCAGATTATTTACGAAATGACCCAATCTTTCAACAATATGCAATGAATTTGGATGATGAAGTACTACCAGCAAGTCAAGGTGAAGAACCCTTAGAGGAAGAAGAAGTAGAAGAAGTTAGATCAACTGAGAATGAATTTGAAGAACTTGAGGAAGAGGAATCTCTCTTTGAGGGATTCACTGTTGATAAGGAGAAATTGAATAATAGTAAAAGATAAATTATTAGCTATTACCAAAGTCCAAGAGACATTACTTGCATTAGTGAGAAATTCTCCAGGGTGGCCGCCAGATCATAGTGATAATCTAGAAAAACCAGAAAGAGAAACCCACTCTGGAATTGGTGTTAATAATGAGGAAGAGTTAAACTCGTATTTACAGTGGGACACATCTGACTTGTTGGAGGAAGCTGAAAAGAGATGGGAAATGTCGCAGGCCATGATTCTGCCGACCTCAGTAGTAAATCGTGAGTCATTACCTTTTGAATTGAATACTTTGGAACCAAACTGGTTTTCAACACCTAGGGTGTACACAGGAAGTGAAGATGAAAATGAAGAAGACACACCATTAGTAAGTGAAAATAGAGGATCATCTCAATCTAATAGTTTATCCTTCGAGGGATTTGATAAAACTATGCTAAAGCCAATACCTAAAGAACTACAATTGACTGAAGGAAATAGACCATATACCAGATCGAGGGGAGCTTGTTTAGAAGAACCGTTGGTTTACCCGTATCTACTTGAAAGAAAACGTCGTGTGTAAAAATAAATAAATGAATAAACAAATGAAAAAAAAAAAAAAAAAAAAAAAAAAAAAAAAAAAAAAAAAAAAAAAAAAAAAAAAAAAAAAAAAAAAAAAAAAAATAAAAAAAATAAATAAATAAATAAAATAAAATATATTAATACGTTATTGACATTATTTTTTTGTATTAGGTTATTAATCATTTTTTGTAATTTGTTTATGTTGCAGATCTTAGTGACCGGACATTCATGGGTGCGGGACATGCAAGATGTCTTTGCACCAGTGTTGTTGCCAGGAATGGAGGTGGTCTTTAGGGCCTACCCCGGAATAAATCTGGAGAGATTGCAGCAGAAGATGGTTCAGATCCTGGATGCCACATACACACATCTAGTGGTGTATATATTAATTAACGAGGCCTACAGACAACAGGCTGTATCCGATTCCCCTAGGGATCGCAATCATTGGGTAACAGTAGCTAATTTTGGCTATGACAATAATCAGTTTTGTCATCGATTTAATGAATTTTCAAGAATTTGTACTGACATCTGTCCAAATTTACAAATTATTCTGATCATTCCTCCTTTCCTAGATCTTGTGTATTTTAACTCAATACGAGTAAGGCGATTTCCTAGGGAAATCCAAGAAATTTATGAGAGGAGGCCTGAATTTTCAGCCAGAATCCTACATCAGCAGTGTGTAAGCACTCATAGGCATTTGAGAGTATTAAGAACACCAAGATACCAGTGGGCAAATAAAATTACATACCCAGTAATGTATACGGTTGCCGCTTTGCCTCAGCAAAAGAAGAACACCCGGTTGTTTATGGAGGGAAGTGTTTTTACCCTGAGAAATATGGGATTTCTGCGTGATGGGTTACATCCAAGGGCGCAATTATGTGCGGATTTTTGGAAAAAGCTATATCGTGCAGGAATATTTAATTTGATAGTGGATATTCCCAGAGTGGAGCCCTCTGTTGTAAATATTGCTCCTTCTGTGTTTTTGGGTGTGGGACAAAATCCATCAAGAAGTGTTGCGGAAGTATCGAACTCCTCAATAGTGGAAGAGTCAGGGAGTATTGTGGAACCTCAAGCTGGGCCTTCAGGAATAGAGTCAAGGAGTAGTAGTAGTGGAAGAAGTAAGTCTGGTGGAAGGAAGAGTAGAGAATGAGGTGGTTGAGAGAATGGAAAGTGCCCCAGATAGTGCAACAGCAGAAGAAGAAAGACCATCTAATGTAGAACACCCTTCAGAAAGGGAAGTGCCCATTAGCAGATTAGAGGGATTAAGTTTAGAGGAGGAGGACCCCCAAGGGGCCCCTCGTAGAAGAAATCATTCTCCTATCAGGTTTGACAGGAGAAGCAGCACCTGAAACAAATGAAAATTTGGTAAGGCCTGGGGTAGATAGATCAAGAGAGAATGGACGTTCCAGGAGACAAAGATATAATCCATACGAAAGATCTCAGTCAAACGTGCGGGAACAACAAAGGAGAAATGACAATAGGAGGAGTAGAACGGTACCAAGAAAGTTCTGGAACAACAATGGGAAGGTAAAGTTTGGCGAATTTATTGCTCATATGCAGGGCTTTATGGCCGCTCATGGGCAAGAAGCATCCACTAGGGATGTAAAGGATAGAATTAGGAGATTATGTAATCAATGATCCCAGGATCATTGATTGCATAAGAATAAAAAAAAAGAAAGTTTTATTTAAATTTTTAAAAAAAAAAAAAAAAAAAAAAAAAAAAAAAAAAAAAAAAAAAAAAAAGTACTGTTTTTGTTTTGAAAAAAAAAGAAAAAAAAGGACAATTTTTGATATGGGGATTGATCCTGTAAGCAAAGAAAGTTTTAGTTTCGTTTAATGAAGAGAACCAAAAGGAAGGTTAGTTATTTAAAGAAAAGCAGCATTGTTTAAAGATATCTATTATTTGAGTAGTTTGTGCGTCGATACTCGTATCGACGGGTGGGGAGGCGTGAAACAGGATTTTTACTTTTATTTACAGATAAATTAGTATTTTTGGATTTTTTTTGGTTTTTTTGAAAGGAACATATATAAGAGATTTTAAACGAAAAAGAAATAAAGAAAAACCAGTGAAATTTTTGGAAGAAAATATATCTATATAATTTTGTCCCAGACCTCTGGGTAAGTAGCTATATAAATATAAATATATATATATATGTATATATATATTTATTGAATAAAATAAAGTAAAGTTTAAAATATTTATCACATTATTATTAAAGTAAAAATTGAATTAGGAGAGATTAGGAAAGAAAAATGATTTGTTTGTATTGTTATTTATTAGGTTCCAATTTTGGAAGTTTTATAGGAACTTTTGAAGTTCCTGTGGATGAATTAAGGAATTCTCTCATCAGAAAAGGGAGACAAGAATTTCCCACCATAGGGGGAGAAAGTGCCTATCCCAGAAAAAGGAAGGAACAAACAAAAACCCAGTACAGCATCCCAGACAGACGGGAAAGTATGGTTTCCCCAAAGGTAGGATCTTTGGTCCAGTTTTGAGTTAAATAAACAAAAATCAATTTTTAATATATCTTTCCCAAAGCCTACCTTGAGTAATTGTCAACTGACAAACGGGTTTCTTGTTCATTCCCTGGTTAATATCGTGTTAGTAATTACACAGACAGAATCCAAAAGACTTTCATTTTTGACGAGAAAGAATTTATGTATAAGTAATTAGTAAGATCAAAAGTTATTCTTTAAGAAATAAGACTTACGATAGAATTTTGAATTACAATTAAGATTTGATTTCCCTTATAGTGTAAAGTACCAGTCCTCCTTGGTTGCAAATTTTTATTAAACTTCCTAGAAGACTTCCTTGTAATCTTTAATAGTTGCCCAAATATTAAGGGTGTTATCATTATTATTATTACATGATATAATAGTTATTTGTAGGGAGAAGTATATTAATATCCCTTACTTGAGGTGGTCTTTTGGAAGACTGATGTAATATGTCTATATGTATATATATATATATATGTTTGCCTATAAATTCTTTGATTAATATCAAGTGAACTTTCTAAGTTTTAGTTCTTAATAAAACTTTGGCTTATGTATTAGGAGTATAGTTTTTCTTCTTTAGTAATATATTTATTTTAGGTTATTATTATTATTATTATTATTATTATTATTATATATATTATTATTATCATTATCATTACTTTATCATTATCATTATTATTTTTATTATCATATTTTTATCTTCAGTATTATTTTTGGTATTCTCATTTAATTCATTAAATAATAATTATTTATCTATTAAAAATCAGTTGTTATTTGTAGATATTTATTGTTAGGTTAAAGTTATTTTTTATTATTCTAAAAAGAAACAACTCAAAGGATCCTTTGATATAGATATTTTAAATATAAAGAGCATTTTCATCTATACTTATTTTTGTTAGGATTTTTTGTTGTATGTATTTTTCATGTTGTTAATATATTTTTACTCATAAGAGAATTATTTACCTTGATAAAGTTTATATGGTTTTGGTTACAAATTATTTTTTTACGACGAGTGAGAAGACCTTGTGGTGAGTAGTTTTTTTTATTTGGCCAATCGTATTTTAAGTTATAATACTAATAACAGTAAATTTTACATTCAGCAATAGGATTGCCGGTTTTCCCTGAGAGACGAATAGATTTTCCCCAAATTTTTGATATTAAGAAGAGTCCCTTGCTCATCTTTATCCAGAGATAAAAACAAGTCCTCTTCTGAGAACTGGAGCTCATCATCTATCAAGTGGTGAGTACTCCTGTCTTGTGTAGTGGTCTTATACCACAACCATATTTTACTTTAAGTAATGAAGGTATTGAACTATGAATAATATGTGATAAATAAATTTCATTGTTTTTAGTATACTGACCTTTTATTACAGTACCTTGCAGTAAATAATAAAATCAATGGCTTAGGTGGAAATTGTTTCTGAGTTTCGATATTTTTTATATGTTGATATTTTATTTTAATCGATAGTATATCCCTAAAAGAATTTTAGTTTGCGTTTTATTTACATTGTGGTCGGATGTGGTTCTTGTGTAGGTTAGGCCTCTTTTATGGCAACTTCTTGTGTAGGTTAGGCCTCTTTTATGGCAACTTCAGTAGTTCAGGTTATGATAAGTCGAATTAGGTTCTGCTAGAAAAGTAAGTAATAATAATTGTGTGTATGTCTAGTAATAGTACCTCTGGCAACTCTCTTGTTTACGATAGGCTTCTCCGATATTTTTGATTTTTGATATTTTTTAACAATCGAAACTCAGAAACAATCTCCACCTTTACCAAATCAATTATAACATTTTTTTTTTTTGTTCAAATGACAGATAGGCACTTGTTAACTTTGGCTTTTAACAATGGTCTTTTTTTTAATATATTTTAATTACTTTCTGGCAAGTAAGCATATGTAGAATGCATTTCAGCATATTTGGACATTTTATTATAAGTATAGTGAAAATACAGAGACAAGTGCTGGATTCAATTATTACCCTATTAGCTGGCCATTAGTAATACTTTTCCCTTTAATTCCAGGTTAGGTTAAGGCTAACTAGTTTGTTAGATCAGTAATTGTGGTCCTGAAAGTAGTTGATTTTTTCATACTGAAACTAACATTATAGCTATTCGTAGGGTTTTGAAACTAACAACATACCCTACGAGTTTCTAGTATGTGGTTGTGGGATCAATGGCAATTACAAAAAAATTTTAAAAATTTTGTACAAACTATTATATATATATATATATATATATATATATATATATATATATATATATATATATATATATATATATATATATATATATAGTCAGAGTTTACTTTAGAATCCATACATATTTAAAAAACTACTAAACGTACATTGAAAAGGATAACATTTTTGGAATCCTTAGTGAATTTTGAGAAAGTAAATAGTAAAGATATAAAAATAAGTTTTTAAAATAATGGCTTTGGTACGATAATTTCTATTTTATAATTTGCCATTTAGTTTTATAGTGAACTCAGTTCGACTTATCATAACCCGATGACTGAAGTTGCCGTGGAATACAAAAATAACTAATGGATGGATTGTTGCCGTGTCATAGAAGCCTACTGCCAGACATACGATTATGCCAGAAGTACAATTTATTATCCCGTATTAAAAGAACTATAATTTACGTGCGTATTAAAATTATTCTAAGTTTTTTTTTTTATTTCCCAATTTTTCTTACTGAAAATTGGCCAAGGATTTCGGTAATTGTAGCGTTCACGGGAGTGGATTTTTTCGTACGAGACAAGGTTGCTAATATACCTACGCGTTGGGAGTTCGACTAGAACTACGCGTAGGAATTTGAAACTAACAACATAGCCTAAGAATTTGTGATACGACAAGGTTGCTGGATCATTGGCGTTAAAAAAAATATATATATATATATTATATATATATATATATATATATATATATATATATATATATATATATATATATATATATATATATATATATAAATAAAAATAATAAAATAATAAAAATATAATAAAAATAATAATAATAACAATAATAAAAATACTAATAATATGTAGAGATAGAAGTATAAGTGAAAATTTTATCACCACCACTCACGGGTCGGGGGGTACGGGGGCAGAGCCCCCGTAGACAAAAGCTCGTGTGCCATGCATTTGCAACTTGTATTATAAAAATATGCATTATTGCAGTACAGCAATGAAATCGTAAATGCATGGCACACGATCATTTGTCTATGGGGGGCTCTGCCCCCCGTACCCCCCGACCCGTGAGTGGTGGTGATAAAATTTTCACTTATACTTCTATCTCTACATATTATTATTTTTATTATTGTTATTATTATTTTTTATTTTTATTATTATTATTATTATATTATATATAATTATATATATATATATATATATATTATATATAT
>SEYY01006935.1:10000-11496 GCA_009176605.1 Armadillidium nasatum | reverse complement strand
GCGGTCAAAAAAGAAAAACAAAAAAAAAAATATTGAAAAAACAAAAAAAATTTAAAATTTTGTTTGAATTTTTTTTTTTTTTTGACTGATTGATAAAATTTGGAATTTACATTTTTCAAATCTGAATTCGAGCTTTTTTGAGTCTATAACTTTAAATTTTGAAAAGTTGAAAAAATGGAAAGGGGTTCAAACCACTGATCACATGAGCTGAAATTCAACTGAATAATCTTAGCGCCAATTACTTGCATTAGAACAGATTTTTGATATAATGTCTAGAAAAAAAAGTTATAAGCACTTGGAAAAAAATTTGCAAAAATCGTACCCTTGCGAAGAAAAATTATTTATTTAAAAAAAAAAAATTTTTTTATAGGAGGGACAGGCTAAACTTGGTTAGTGCATTATAAAATGCTATTTTTTGAAGCGAGATTAGCCTCTCAAACTTTAGAATTTTGGTCAAAAATGAACCTTTTTTGAGAGGTTATATCTCGTAACCAACGAATCTCATCGAATAAAATAGAGAGAGGAATTTGTAGCCCCACCCTCTATATACCACCAAAAATAAGAAAGTAATAGTTATAGTTTTATTTTTATTTTTTTGACCGAAAAGTATTTAAAAAAATTTTTTTTCGATAAGGTTGGTCAGTTTTGGGCTTATAACATTTTTAAACTCTGAGAAAAGAAAATTGTTAGAAGCTTTTACTTTTGTAGCCAATAGAATTCTGAATATACAGTCAAAATTTCAGGCCATTCCAAAAGTGGTTTGACCCGAGCATTCATTTGAAAAAAGGTCAAATTTCCAAAAAACTTTCTTAAACAGTTTAGCTCAAAAAAAGCTAGAAAATAGATTTTTTTTTTTTTTTACACTGAAAATAGAGAATACTGAAAAAAAAAAAAAATTTTTTTGAAAATTGTTCCCTTAAATAGTAAATTTGCCATTTCAACACCGGCAAGCAAACCCGGTTTTTCCTAATTTTTAGCCGGGCCAGGGCCGAGGTTAGTAAAAATGCCGGGGTTTCCGGCCATATTACTATATATATATATATATATAATATATATATATATATATATATATATATATATATAATATATATATATATATATATATATATATATATATATATATATAATCGACAGAATCTGTCGAATAGTTTTCCTTCATACATGAGGGAACATTGTTCCTTACACGAAATCGAAGTTCCAAACAAAATGGGTTGCCTGCAACAGTGTAACGCTCTACCGTCGTGCTCTTTGGTCTGCTTCAATGGTTCGTACAATTATTTCTTAAGGTTTCTGTTTCAGTTTGAATAAGATATTTACTTTTATTTTAATATTTTAAATATATTTAAAAAAAAAAAAAAAAAAAAAAAAATAATATATATATATATAATATATAATATATTACTATATATATATATAATATATATATAATATATATATATATATATATATATATATATATATAATATTTTCATCAAAAGCCAGAGCCTACTAAAATT
>SEYY01006935.1:2500-5000 GCA_009176605.1 Armadillidium nasatum | reverse complement strand
TAGAGGCAATCGTTTTCAACTTTTAAAGTACTCTTCAGTCACTGAAAGAAACGTTAGAATATTAAAAGGAATGACCGTTAAACTTTTAAGAGAGAAGCCAATTCCTTAAAGAACACATTTTTAAATAAAAACTTTTGTAAACATTTAGCAATGGTTATAGATAAATTCATTGAACCGTCCCTCAAAACAATCCAATTACGACTTAAAACCCGGTATCGACACCACTCAGTATCGATATAACCCAGTATTGATACCACCCAGTATTGATACCAGCCCTCTTCAAATTCTCAATAGAATTAGTACTTTTCTGTTTTCAACTTGACTATTTGCATGGTATTTTATTAGAATTTTGTGCATTTTTTAAAATTATTATTATTATTATATGGTATTTTATTAGAAAAAGCATTAAACTCAACTGAGGGCTTAAAAGAAAAAAAATTAATGATGTCATTTGAAATAAAATACTCAACCAAGGTCCTGGTGGAATTTTTTCCACCATTTTTAGTACCGTAGTAGATTGAGTAAATTTTACGTAAATTAATATTAATAATTTAAAACTAGTATAGAGAATTATTCACATCTAAACACTTGATAGGGTATATGACAGTGTGAGCATTAAACATTGTCAGGATGTCAGGAGTCATGAGGAATAAAGTTAGGGGTTAGAGGACAAAACGAAAAATACCTGAAAATAAAATTCCAATATTTCTCCTCAAAAAAAAAAAAAATAAATAAATAAATTAAAAAAAAAAAAAATAAAAAAAAAAATAACATAAATTAAAAGTTCAGAAGGATACAGTTCACTATTACCAAACAAGCAAAGAAAGTTCTGAAACCAATATTTGGGATGAAAAACGATTAAAATAAATTGGTATAAAAGGATTGGACAATGAGAAGCAAATCGATAGACAGTGTATTGCAAGTAGGAATGCGCCGAAGCTTCAACTTCGACCTCGGTATGCCGATTAATTCGGCAAATTGCCAATGCTTCGGCAGAAGCCGATTAATTAGCTAGCATACCAAATGTCCTAATTGCTGCTGCTTATTCTTAAAATAGATACTTTGAAATTTAGAACTAATTTTGAGCACTTAGGATGTAAATGAAATGAATTTTATATTAAAAATGGGTTGATTACAATTAAAAAAAAAAATAAGTTCAAGTAGTAAGTTCTAACTAATAAGTATATGAAAATTGTTAAACTATTATTTTACTATCACTGCAACTGCTAAAATTGTCTTAAATATTAGAAATACTTTCCATAGTTATAGTGGACAAATGCTAATTCTTCGCCATTTTCTGGTTTTAATCTGCTTCTGGTCTCTTCATATATATTCCCTGTTGAATTGGAAAGACACTCACTCATTACTGAAGAGGGTGGAGCACTGAGGTATATTTTAACCAATGTAGATAATCTCCAAGAACCAATTTTTCTTTCTTCGAACTAGTTAATCTGTAACCTGCCTACCATTTTTAAGGTCATTCAGTTTTGGAAGGTATTATAAATATGAATTTGTGGTGTATTATTCCACAATTAGTCCTTTACCCTCTTAATGAGGATGACTGCGTATTTCGCTCAATCATAAGAAAAAATTAGAATCACAATATAAATACGCCAGAATATTCATGATTTGGGTAGTTTTTAGTCAATTTGACCTCAGAACTTTTTGAAATCAGCTGACATTTGGGTAAATATCGAAAGCTCGTACAGCAAAGATTTTTAAGAATATTTATTTGAGTTTTCTTTTTGGTAAATTACTGTGAAATATTTTAATTTATAATGGTTACTGCATTTAGCAGAGTATCTATTATATAATATATATATATATATATATATATATATAATATATATATATATATATATATATATATATATATATATATATATATATATATTACAGATCATCACTACTTACGGGCAGAGCCCTTTTCAAGGGAGGGGGGCTTATGAAAGAGAAAGGAAGAAGACAACCCACTCAGCCCTGTACCTAACGCACACTTCTCAGGTGGGCGCAGACAGAATCCTTGAAGAGAGTAATACTAAACACAGGAGGAAAATTAGATGATGGTAGGGAGTTCCACAGAACAGAGGTGGCTTTTAAGAAGGAGACACCACAACTAGCAAGTCTGGGGTTTCCAGCATCCACACAAAATTTGTGAGAGCAGGGCACCCCTTGTGCAACGAGGGCGAGGCAATGGTGGTTGAATGCGAGAAACCAATTCCCTCGAGCACCTGCCATTGTAGTACCTGTAGAAAAGAGATAGTGAGCCAACGTCACGTCGCAGAGATAAAGGGACAAGAGAGGAAAGTACAGAACAGTTTATTAATCATTTAGTATATATATTATATATATATAAATATATCCAGAAAAGAGGAGGAACCGGAAGCCCCCCTCAAATTAGAACAGTACTCATACAAGGGCGAATAAGACCCTTATATAATTGGAGTAACTGCCCAGAAGAAAAAATTCTCGCAAGAGTATTCCAAGCTTCTTAGAGGCA
>SEYY01006934.1:87500-95000 GCA_009176605.1 Armadillidium nasatum | reverse complement strand
AATATCGTTCTATTAATCAAAATATAATAAATATTCTCTGAATAAATCATATGATTAAACCAATTTTCTTTTCTCTTAAAAGAGAGAATGGATCACTTTATTTTCACACTCTAACTCTCTTGTTAACAGCAATTATATATAATCCATTTTCTCCATGTCATCACATTACGCTCATAAAGCTTCATGTGAGTCACTATTTCTTTTACTATGAATAACAATTACATTTACTACTACTATTATTAATAAAAATAATAATACGTACGTCACAGGTTCTTCCACTGTTTCATATTCGCTATCGCTATCTTCCTTCTCCTGTTCCATTTTCTTTTTCTTTTTCCTCTTATCTGTCTTTATAAGATTCGCAATTACTTTCTGAAGAGGATCTTGCTCTGGAACTAATTCTGAAAAAAGAAAAGAAAACGAAATTCAATTCAATTGTACATTTTTTTCTTACTAAACATTTGAGCAAGAATAGAATATCATCATATGGTGATGACTCCTCCTTTAAAAACTTTACACTTAAAATCAAAGATTCATTGTTAAAAACGTAACATGAATAATGTATAATTAATCCGAAGAGTAGTAGTAAATTTAATGGAAAAAAAATAGCAACAGATAGAGAACTTAAATTATCTGCAATAAAAAGTATACGAAACTAAAGTATTATATTCTTTCATAGTTACTGACAAAAATTGTTTAATGTCAATGTATGCATAACGCTGAAAGCAAGATAAATAATGCACATCTAAAATAGTACAAATGAAACCCCACTGTACAATAAATTGCAGAAGAATGAAAATGTGAGAAATCTAACTAAGTTATCAGAGGAACCAAAATATTTTGAATAAAAGTAAAAATGATGCATTAAAAATCGAAAAAGAATGTGAATAAATAATTTGAATTAAAGATATTAAAATGAAAGTACAAAAAAAAATAAAAAAAAAAACATTACAACCACCCATAATTCTGAAAAAAAATTTAAATACCAAAATACAAAATATACATTACCTTTAATCCTATCTCCACTAAATTTTCTTATAAGGGAAGACAATATATCCCTAATTCTTCTTCTAAATTTCAATCGATCGTGTGAAGGCATGTCCACAATATTCTTTACAACAATGTCAACAAAATCAGAAAGACCAACTGGTAAACAACGAGAAAAACTAATTCTGATAAAACTAAGACAAGAGGTAATAACATAATTATTACCGCACGATAACAATGTCGCAATATAAGGAACTGAAATTTTCACAATTTTCGGAGTTTGCACATCTGAAAAATAAAAAATTCAATAACAATTAAAATTCATTTAATAAGCAAATGTTTATTTACCAAATTTTCAAAAATTAAAATTAAGATTTTTTTTTTTTTTTTTAACGTTCTTACCATCGTACATAAAATGAAGAATTGTTAATACATAAATTACATTTGCCGTACTATCTCTAATGGGAGTAAAACTTGGTAGAAGATCCATTATATAATCAAAAGTATCTTCGAAAGAAATCTATATATATATATATATATATATATATATATATATATATATATATATATATATATATATATATATATATATATATATATATATATATATATATATATATATATATATATATATATATATATATATATATATATATATATATATGATTAAGTAATCCTACATTTCTACAGATGGATGTCAATAGATGTCAGCAGTAAGAGAACTTTTAGGAACAAAAAATTACAAACAGAGGTAAATGCTCAAGCAATTGCAATGGCTTGAGTCTGTATAGTGGTGAGGTAACATTTACCTAAATCTCTGACTACAAAAAGTTTTTAATTTTTTTCTTTTTAAAGGGATAAACTTATAATAGTAAATTAAAAAAGACACAGTCCACGACTTCAAATATTATTATTAGTTATTCATATAAATTACATGAGATTGTGTGTAAAGACGAGTCGCATGCACTGCTCGAAGGAGGAGGTATACGAGTAGAATATTCATAAGAACAGTGTCCATTGTAATATCGATTGTGTAAGAAGAATAATGAAACAGTTTAACGGGCAGAAAGAGACTTGAGAGTTTATAAGTAGTAAAACCCGACTAATATCTTATCAAAGAAAATTTGTGACTAAGTGTGAGCCAAACCCAGACCCCATTAATATAATGTTTACTCCCAACAAAGGAGAAAGTCACCTAATACGAAGTAAACAACTGGTGTGTTGCACAGTACTGAATTTGCATCAAAACACCCAACCCCTTAGAAACCTTTTCATTAAGATAATGATCCTTTCAAGAAAAATCATTAGAAAAGGAAATATTAAGAACATTAAAAGGTTCGAACTGTTCTGCTTTTGAAGATGATGTAGTTGTGAAAAAGATTATGTTGGGAAGATAGATAAATGAATTTTTGAGGCATTTAAATCCATCATACTCTATTTGCCCAACTTGGATACGAAAAACATTAGAGCTATATTACTCCAAGGTCATCAAACATTAACTATTATTTCCTGTTCAGTGGGTTTCTTTTAAATTGAAAGTAATAATGAAGGGTGAAGAAGTTGGCTAAAAGAGTCGATAGGAGACGAAGTGACTGATAGATTAATGGAAAGTATACAAGAGTTGAAGGACAAAAACACAAGGAAAAAAACTATTGACAGATTTAAACAACTGTGATTTATAGGTGCTATAAAACAACTGTGATTTATAGGTGCTATAAAACAATCAGAAGGAAATCAAAATGATAGATATCGAATGATTGGGTTTAGAAATCAAAGCTTTGTAGAACTCTATCGAAGCTTTCAATATGTCTAGCGCTATAAAAGCATTGGCTAAGCTCAAATGAATAAATTCTTAATACTTGTACATAAACCTATATAATAATAATTACCATTTTTAAATTTATAACAATTTCCTTTTTCTTTCCCTTAATCATAAAATACAAATTTAATAATGAAGTAATAAAATTGCATAATTTTGCATTATCAGAACTGTACAGAAATTAATAAAAATTTGAGTACAAATATTAATTTTTATCACCTATAATGAAATGTAAATTTAACTTCACAGAAATTAATGTTTACAGAGTTAGGTTAAGTTTCGTCAGGCAGTAACGTTTGATTTTACTTGTAATTAATATCAAATTAAAAGCCATAAATTTTTTTATTTAGAATTTTCTCAAAATTTATTTTACATTTTTTTCTTTACAGCTCATTTCAAACTTTCACATTAAGTTTTATGAAAATTGGCTGATATTGCCATTACTGATACGGATCCCCATACACTACTGCTTTTTTTAGATAACTTTAACAAATATATATCTGTAAAATATTAATTTCTAAAAAATTTATATTTTACTAATCAGTGATTAAAATTACATTTGTGCAAATTTTTAAATTACAGAACAGTTCAGAAAATACAAATGAATCACACACACACATTATATATATATATATATATATATATATATATATATATATATATATATATATATATATATATATATATATATATATATATATATATATATATATATATATATATATATATATATATAGCATACCTTTTGAATTCTTTGAATAGCTGCTCCTATGTCTCTTATTAAAGTATAGCCAGCTTTTCTTGTTGCTGTAGAATTCGTTCTCCCGCAATACTCAATAGCTTCTCCAACCAAGTGTTTAAAGAAACTGTGGATCCTTTCATCAGAAATATCTTCTTGTAAATAAGGAAGCAATTTAGAAAGACATTTCACACGTGGAGCCCTAGCATTTGGAACCACATTTTTGGAGGTACTGAACAAAAGAATACAAATTTCTTCTAAACGTTCTTGGATGAATGCATTGGTGCTATCGGTATTAGCCACAATAATATCCTCTAGCACTCTGTAAGAAGCTTTTTGCAACTCAGATTTTTGAGATTGAAGGTTTTCTTTTGCTATGCGATACATTTCAAAAATGATCTCTGTACTAACATATGGTACGAAAAGCATTCCCAAATTCATTAAGCTCTTTCTTTTGAACATGTCAGATGACTTGTCATTATGTTTTTTCATAATAAGATCGAAAAATGTACTCAGTTGATTCGCAGGGACGATAGGCAAATAACATTTAATAGTTGTAAATGCTGCGAGTCTTTGACCAGAATCTATGAGATCTGCAGGAGGTTCATTTGGAAACTTTTGTCGAGGTTTCATTAAATAGACATTAAACAGAATGGATAGAAAATTTTTACTAAACCGTGCCATTGTAGTAGATGATGAACTACATTTTAATAAGTTTCTTAAACAGCTTAAAAATTCGAGTCTAGTATCTTCTCTACACTTAATGTATTTACCGATTAACTCGGCAAAGATTAGATTTGCATAATCATCTTTTTCAGGATTAACTGAAGGAACTTCAGTACGTAGGACTTCCTTAATGTCAGTAGCACCATCAGCAAAACTTGGCAGTAAAGACCAAATTTGACATTCCACTTGTTTGTAAGTTTTTGCCAGAAATGAATTTCCATTTCCTTTTTCCTTCAACCGTTTAATCAGCAAGAAACATTTATTAGTAAGGGGGATGAAGAAAGATACAAAAAAGGAAAGGCGACAATTCTTAACAAACTTCTTCAGCAGGGGTAGTATCCAAAAATGGGTTTCGTCTTCTTTTATTTCTCCAGAAATCTGTAAATCAATGACACTCATTACACGTTCTGGACCCATTCCAAGAAGGGCTGAACCAATTGCTGCTTCTAATTCTTTTTTTCCATTTATATCAGACTGGCTAGCCTTACAAGCCAAATCTTTTAAGCAAAACAACATATCAGAAGCAAAATGTTTACCCAGGACACTGAAGAAGAGACCAAGAGTCCTGAAAAATAATAATGTTTTATATTAAATTCACTTTTTATGAGAAATACAAGGAATTATTTACAATTCCTAGTTTTTATATACAAAATCCCAAAATTTTTCAAAAATTTTATTTGGTAATATAAGCCGTGTACGAACACAAACCTGAAAACATAGGGCCAAGCAGCATCAAATTGAAAAGACAAATATTTTTCCACGCACTTGAAACAATGAAGTAATTGAACAGAATAAGAAGAAACCTCTTCACCCAAAGGTTTAATACACTCATCAAAAATAAAATCAAACGTATGCCAAACCTAAAAAAAAAAAAAAAAGTGTTATATACTACTATTGGTAAATTATGGTACTATTTAAATTAAAAGGTATATTTTATTAAATGAAACATATATTTACTTCACATATTAATGAACCAAAAGTATTTAATTAATGTGTTTTTAAACATTACCTTTTCATGAACAGTCCCGAAATCACTTTTCCAATAGGATACCAATTGCTCCACCCAATTTTTAAACTGATTTATTCCCTCCGATCTGTTTTTCCTATTTTATATATATATATATATATATATATATATATATATATATATATATATATATATATATATATATATATATATATATATATATATATATATATATATATATATCATTTGAAGACCGAGTAAGTACGAATGAATAACCGTTACTTAGATATTTGAAGGACTTAATGAAAAAGTGTATGAAAAGGTTTTTGAACTAATTAACACAATAAAATTTAAACAAAGGAAAGGAAAAAAAAGTGAAGAGCAGTGGCAATAGTGAAGGAAGTGGTAATGGAATGAGTACAATGCATGCAGTTAAAGACGTTAGACCCCAGAGAAAACTATAATGAAAGAGAATTACAAAATAGGAAGAGAGAGAGAGACTTTTATTAAGATTAAAACCAGATAAGTAGTAGGCAAAGATGAAAGTGCAGCAAAAATGTTGAAAGCTCTGGAGAATTTGCTATCAAGAAGATGCCAACTCCGACAAATGAGATCTTTTTCGAATTTGAAAAGGATCAGATCAAGTGTGCGTGTATGTATCTAAATAAAAGAAAGATCTAAACTGTGAAATTCATAGTACAATTAGTATCACTAGCTGACTAACGAAAATAGTTTTAAGGGTAGTTAGTGTTAGCAAACATATGGGATAAAACTAGATAGCAAAATTAATGTTAAATTAATATTTGTTAAAGAAAAATGCCCAACAAACAACATATCATATTTCTTCTGAGGATGTTGTCTGAGAGTCATAGATGTCGAATTACGACAGTATTATAACAGTAAAACAAAAGACCTAAATGAAGATAATAATTCTGGAAACAGATGAGATGGGTTGTAGTAATTAGTGATGGGACGATTAAGAATTTTTTGATGACGAAACTGAAAAAGTATTTTTTAAATTTATTTAAAATAAATCTAACAATTTTATAATAAGGAAGAATTAAATTGTCTTTTCTGTTTTCTTTATTCAAATGTGTAAATACACGTGATCTTAATATATAGTATAATATCTTCAGAACATTGATTTTAAAAGTTTTAATGTAAGAATATGGAAAGACGTGGAAAATTCTAGTACTTTAAATTTAGAGCTCTTAAATTGTGATGCAGAATCAATATTTTCTCTAATTTCTGGAATAATTCACTTTCATCTTTGAATGTATATTTGGCTCCAACTACTAAACTGCCTTTCATTCTCAATAGAAGAGGGTGGAGCAGAGAGTTTTATAATTCAATATATGTAAATTAATCGGCAGAAAACTGATGACGATTGAGAAAAAATGTCCATGACGATTAATCGTCCCATTACTAATAGTAATTACTAATAGAGAGAGAAGGCAGATGCTAAAATAAAGAATGATATATCGGAATTGCGGAGTTTTGAGAAATAACCAACAAAAGTTGTGTTAATATCAACAGATTTGTTCACTCTAAACTGACACTCTAAAATGTGATTTTTATAAAGGAATAAACATAAGTATGTGAAATATTGATGCCACTATTCTAACAGACAAATATAAAAAATTTCAGCGTATGAAGTGTATGCTGGCTTAACCAAATGTGTTAAAAGGCTTCAAAAAAAATAAATAAATAAAATAATAATAATAAATAAACAAATGTATAAAATAAGACAAACCAGCATATTAAGATATTTTATTAATTGCAATGGAATAAAAAATGTGAGGATAAAATTAGGTAATAGAGTGGTAAGGCTATAAAGTAACTTCAACAGAATAAAGCATGACTTCTCAAACTTTTTTCATGGCAATCCCCTTTCATCAAGCAAATTTTTCCGAGACCTCCTTTTCCAATTAACATGAGAATTAAGAATAAAATAGAAGAAATATAAAAACTTCTCACAATCCTATGAACCTCTCTATCGAAATTCCATTTTAAAAAGCTCTTGGATAAAGGATTTTGAGACAAATTGCAAGATCTTAATAAATATACGGAAACTGTGGATTATGTTATATGTCATTAACAATTTAATTAAGGATATGAAGCAAAGAGTTTAAATTAGGCAAATCAAAAAAAGCTATAAGCAGGGTTGGTTGGGAAAAGCTTTTGTAACCTTTTTCCTGGGGAAAACCTCAATGATAAAATTAAAGCAACTTTACTTATCAAATTTGGGGACTATTATTACAC
>SEYY01006934.1:72500-82500 GCA_009176605.1 Armadillidium nasatum | reverse complement strand
AAAAAAAAAAAATTTTCAGTCATTTTCTTATCTGAAAATAAATCAATAAAGTGACTTTCTTATGTTTAATATGTCTTTTTCTCTATAAAAAATTTTACTGACATTTACGCCACTTGTCCCAACAATTCGTTAGGACAATTTTTGCAGTGAATGTACCAAATTCCAGTTATTACAAGTCATATTTAGCTAAAATTAAAATATTGCATAGAATTTAGTTTTGTACATACATGAATAAAAATAATAATAATCATATATATATATATATATATATATATATATATATATATATATATATATATATATATATATATATATATATATATATATATATATATATATATATATATATATATATATATTACTGTCATTTTACCTTCAGATTTAGAAAAGAAATGGTTTTTAGCTGCTTCTCGAAATTTTGTGTTTTTTGGATTGGAAGCACAACTATAACCCTTCTTCCATCTATTTGCTTTTCCAGTTTTAAGTCTTTTCAGCTTCATGATTATAACTTGAAAATCACTTAGTCCTGAAATATAAATTTGTATACAACATAAAATGTTTAAGAATATATAAAAGGAGGCAGAGCCTCCATACCCATCAACTAATCAATGGTAGTGAAGTAAAATATAATATATATATAATATATATATATATATATATATATATATATATATATATATATATATATATATATATATATATATATATATATATATATATATATATATATATATATATATATATATATATATATATATATATATATATATATATATATATATATATATATATATATATATATATATATATATATATATATATATATATATATATATATATATATATATATATATATATATATATTTCAATATATTCCCCCTATTCAGATGGAAAGAAAATGTTCGTGTGCCACATCATGCATTTGACTCTTTAAAATTTTGTTGTACTACAATAAAAATAATAAACTATATTACAACTGTTTCAATAAAAACTTAATGAGGAAATTTTTCAGTTGTTAAAAATAATTATTGAACAAATCTGACAATCTTATTACAAACATCTGGTAACCAGGTATGCCCAGAAGATGAGGAACACCAGAGGCTATAAAAGAATAATTCAAACTCATCACTAATAGCCTAACCATGAATGCTCTTTTGGAAGGTAATTCATGTTTAAGGACATTTTACAAACTACAAATTTTTTTTCTTTTATTGTAGTGCATTTACAAAATTTTCTGTATAAATTGTTTTAGTAAAAATTTATTTCTATCCAAGTGATGTTAGGAAAAACTAAAATTTTATCAAGAATTGTTATAGAATATCTTATAAATGCTCTAAAATTTGAAACAAAAATATTTTTCGTACTATTGAAAATATACATGCATTACAAATACCCAAAATATATCTGAAAAATAATATACATAAAAAAATAAAAATGATTAACTATAAAAAGTAATAAAAAATATATATATATATATTCTCTGAATATAAAAATGACAATTCTCTAACTCTTATTTTGACCACTTATTGAATAGATTTTCATATTGGCTTGAGTATTATGTATAAATGCATTTTGGCAATTTTGAAGCCCATGTTTTTTTTAAATTATGAAAAAATTACATGAAAATGAAATACCAATACACTATATATATATATATATATATATATATATATATATATATATATATATATATATATATATATATATATATATATATATATATATATATATATATATATATACTGTTGGGAGGGGGAACTAACCATGCAGTTTAAGACTAACTACTCACAAAAGTAAATTAAATTTTGTTTTTGTTTTTTTGGGTAGAACAGTCTTCATATTTCAATGCCTTATATAAAATAAATTTAAACATTAATCCAAAAAGTTTCCCCCCTTTTTGGTAGATTTTTTTTTTTTTTTTTTTGCAAAAATTTTAAAAATTTTTCTGGTCTCCAAAAAAAACTATATTGATGATAAAAAAAGAATACAACTAAGTGGAGTTTAGAAAATACAAGGGTTAAGTGTTTGCATATAAAATAATGAAAAATTTCTTTAAGGTTTAGAAATATTAATGTTGCTCAGGATGGACCAACTGGGGCCCCAGTCCTGGCCCCAGCTAATAATCAGGGAAAACCGGGGTTTATCTGCTGGGGGTTAAAATTGCAAATTATGCTTTTTAATGGTGGATTAAATCAAACAAAATATAAGAAAATTAAGATTTTTCTTCTTGCTTTTTCTTTTGACAACTCATTTTCTGCTAGTGAATGCTCAACTTTGATTTTCACTTGGGGCACCCGTTGGGGCTGACTGGGGCTGGAATTTTGCCAGGGCTCTGGCTGAGGTTGCGTAAAATTTTAAAGAGGTCAAAAGAACTGAAATTTTAGGTTAAGAGATTTAATTATAAGGAAGGAGTACAATAGTCAACATTCACTTAAATTAATGATTTTATTCATTTTTCAGAAAATTACAGATTTTGTATAATAAAAGTTTGACAAAAAAAACTATTTTTTTTTTTTTTTTGATTCACAATAGTTATTCAACAGGTTTACTTGGGTAAGACTCTAATTAAAAATTTGAAAAAATGTAAGATATAAAATTTTTAATAAAACCTGCATTTATACATATCTTTGTTATTTCATTGTAATTTGTATCATTTAGCTACATTATTTCAGAATTATTTTGTTATACTTTCAGTCACTATGGCTAAAAGATTAGCTTCAGCAATATGAGAGTACTTTACAATGTTTCAGAATAAACTAAATGTAACATCTGCAGCCAGGAAATTAGAAGAGGACCTCCTGGTGCCAAACCTCCAGCAATCCCTGGCTAAAAATCAGGGAAAATGGGTTAAAATGGCAAATTATACTTAAGGGGGTTATTCAACTTATTTTTGAAATATTTTTTACGGACATATGACAAGAGAACGAATTTAAAGGATAAACATTAATACATATATTTTGAAATTTTTAGACGGATCGTTGTCTTTGTTTTTTTTTTATGGGGGATTAAACCCACCCCCAATTTTCACTTTTTTCACTAAATCATTAATAAAATATAAACTATTTTATATTTTCTTTCCTTTTTTCTTTTAAAGATTTAGGAAAATATATAGGAATCAAATGAATGTATGATTTTAATAATAAGTGGTAGCTTAGTTGGTTTAAATCCTGCACGAAGTCATCGGAAATTGTTAAATTTTCATTTTTTTAAAAAATTTTTTAGTTCAAGTCATCATTAAAAATTGACCGCAATTTATTTTGGGATCAGATAGATGAAATTTACATTTAAATGAAACTTTTACATTTTTTTCGTGGTCATATCTCGGTAACCATTTGGAAATTTGTAAAACTAAATATATATTTGGAATCAGCAGAAAATTTGCTATAAGAATGTTTCAAAACAAATTTTAAAGACTTCCCACTCCAAAACAAGTGCATAGCATACGCACATTTAGCTTTTCAAGGTCATTTGACAGGTGTTAATTGAAAAGTCTTTTTCTCGGGAACCACTTAGAATTTTAAAAAACTGATTTCAGATTTGGAATCGGCATAGATTTTACTATATAACTGATGGAAAAAAAAAAAAAAGTTTGCAAATAAATTTTACAACTAAAGAGTACGTTTTCTGTAGTTAAATAACCCCCTTAAGGCCCAATTTCAAAAATTTTTAATTTTCAGCCAATTTTCTTCAAATTTGCAGTGTATATAGCTTTTTTCCCAGTGAAAAAAAAAGTCCATTTCTAATGTTTTTCTGAGTCTATAACAGTTTAAAAATTTTTTTTTTTATAGAAATTTGACCCTTTTTCAAATGAATCGTAGTGACAAACCTTTTTCGGAATTACCTGAATTTTAGACTGTATATTCAGAAATCTATGGGCTACAGAAACTTCTAATAAACTTTTGTTCCCAGAGTTATAGAAAAAATGTTATAAGCCAAAAACTAACCAACTATAGAAAATAAAAATATTTTTGAAAAAAAATCCACCTTTTTGGAAAAAATAAAAAAAATAAATAAATTAAAAAAAATAAAAATTTATTTTTTGTAGGTGTATAGAGGAGGGATGGGGCTACAAATTTCTCTCTATACTTTATTCAATGCGATTCGTTGGTTTTGAGAGAGAACCTCTCAAATTAGGTCCACTTTTGACTAAATTTCAAAAATTCCCAAAGTTTGAGAGCTATCTCACTTCAAACAAATAGCATTTAATTTTGCATTAAATAAAAGTTGAAACCCTGTCCCTCTTCAAAACAATATTCAAAAATAGAAAAATTAGTAGGTAGCGCATTTTTTAAATAATTTTTTCTCCAGAAGGATAAGATTTTTGAAAATGTTTCTTTGAAGAAAAAATTCAAATGCTTAACATTTTTCCTAAATGTGATATCAAAAATCTATTTCCACTAATGCAAGAAATTGGGGCTAAGGTTATTCACTTAAATTTTCAACTTATGTGAACCTAAGATTTGACAGCGCTATTCATTTTTTTTTTCAACTATGGGTCCAAATAACTTTCAATCCATTATAGACTTAGAAAAACGCTCAAAATCAACTTAGAACTTCAGGAAAAATGTATTTACCCTGAAAATTTCAGCTCAATCAGTAAAATAATAATAAAGAATTTTCAAACAAAATATAAAAAATTAAGATTTTTTTCATTTTTTTTTTTTTTTAAATATATCTTTTCCTTTTCTTTTTCTGCTAGTGAATGTTCATCTTTGTGTTTTGATTTTAGATGCTCTCATAAAGATTTAGTTGAAAATTTTTTACTTGGGGCCCTGAAGATCCTCTTTTAATTTCAAGACTACATTGTTACATTTAGCTATTTTGAGCCTATCCTGAAACATTATAAAGTACTCCCATAATGCCAAAGCTGATCTTTTAGACATATTGACTGAAAGTATAAACAAAATAATAATTTTGAAGTAATGTAGCTAAATGATACATAACAATAAAATAATGATATGTATAAATACAGGTTATATTGAAAATTTTATTTCTTATATTTTTCAAAATTTACCCTACGGTTTTACCTATGTAAACCTGTTGAATAATTATTGTGAATAAAAAAAAAATTCAAAAATTTTTGTACTTTTTTAAAACTTTTATTATACAAAATCTGTAATTTCCTAAAACAATTTCAGAGAAAATGTAAATAATCATTAATTTAAGTGCATGTTGGCAATTCTACTCCTTCCTTATAATTGGGGTGCGGAAAACGATTTTAAACACAAAATCCTAAAAACATTCAAAATGTAATTAACAAGAGCAATAAGGAAGATCATTTAACAATACATCATATGAATTCAATGGCATATCATCTGGCTATGCACTTCCAGATTGTTGCATCAGTGTTGGAGTGAATTTTATAGCTGTTTCAGGACAGAAAAAAAAGTTTTAAACTTTTTTTTTTACTTAATATTTTCAAATTGTGGAGATGAAATATTATGAAATCAAGTATATTAGGCATATTATATTGACAAAATAGAGCCATCATTCACGAGGTTAGGCCTATTTATTAGCTGAAGGTGTACATTTACCCTTCAAATTAAGTCAAACTAGTTTGTTCGATCCAACAAACTAGTTGGACTTAACCTAACCCCAATGTAAAGGGTAAATATACATCTACAGCCATCAAATAGGTCTAACCTGGGAAACACTAGCTCTTTCAGTGTTTATCTAATGAACTAGTTAAACTTAACCTAAGGTAAATGTATGCCTAATAGATAGTAAATAGGCCTAACCCCATGAATGCTAGAATATATATATATATATATATATATATATATATATATATATATATATATATATATATATATATATATATATATATATATATTAGGGATGGAGTGAAGCATCAGTATCGGTATCGGCAAGTATCAGCATCAGCCTTTACTGTATCGGGATCAGTAAAATTTTGGATAAGAATAAAGTATCAGTAGTATCGGCATATTATTAGGTATCGGTATGGGTATCGGTATCAGGGAATTTTAAGTATCAGTACCGGTAAAAATTTTGGTATCGCTCCATCCTTAATATATATATATATATATATATATATATATATATATATATATATATATATATATATATATATATATATATATATATATATATATATAAATATTAAAAAAAAATTTTTTTTTTTTTTTAGCTCTGAAAGTTATAAAATTCACTCCGACACTAATGCAACAACCTGCTAGTGCATAGCCAGATTTTAATATCATTGAAGTAGTGTGATGTGCTGTTAAATAATCATACTTATTACTCTTTATTAATTACATTAATGTTTCTTAGTTTTTGGAATAAAAATCATTTTCCCTACCCCAATTTAAATAAAAAAATTTTACATTTTATTTTTATAGTTTCATATATCAAAAAATGAGATTATTATGCATGACTCTTCTCTTACCTTCAAAATATAAACTGGTAATGTATATAATGAAAAAAACAAACATGGGTAAAAATCAAATGTAATATTTTTAAAATTAAAGTACTAAAAATCATATTATAAAATGATAAAATTAGGCCAACTACACCAAATGTGCCTACACTTTACAGTGATATTGGCAGAGAATGGTATCACAAAAAAAGAATCTTGACTTTAATATATCAATATTTAATAACTGTTACTAGATATTTGAAATATTTAAAAAGAATATTTTAGTATCTTTTTATTTATTTAGGTTAGGTCTAAATTCGTATACTAAAATCCACTTCACGGACATCTAAACAATTACCATATCGCCATATTTCCCAAAATTATAAATAAAACGAAGAGCTACACAATTGTAGGATAATAATAAAACAAACTTATTCAGTACTGTACAACTAAAGATTAATTTAAGAACATTTCTAAGGACAAACTAAGCTTCTAAAGTTGATTTGTTGGACTGCGAAATTCTTTAAAATTATAGTATTTAATTTAAGTAGTGTAAATTAAAAATAAAAAGCAGAAAAGCCATTAAAAGCAATTTTAACACAACTAACCTTTCGAATTTTGTTACTAAACGAGAAAAATACCACTGTACTTAATCACAAATTTAAAACACTTTACACACAGTATAAATAAAGATCACTTACCACGTTGAAATACAGAATTCGAGTGAGGAACAGGGATGCCATGTTGCCAGATGGGAAAATCTATAGGTGAGTAGTTAAATGGTGTATTTCAAGCAAAGCGTATGAAGCCTGAACGTAAAACTTCTATAAATCTATCAAGATACCACAAACTATAGCTTAAATTAATACAAGGGGTCTATATCAAATTAAATCAAAGTGAAAAAAAATTTAAATGCAATTTTGCAGTTGAAACCGATACGTTTTGAACTTACGAAAGGCTACTCCTTAATATTAAGCCTGATTAATAATATTTACGAAATCTACTGAGAAACATACAACACATTTTTAAATTAAAATAGATATTGAAATTAGGACAAAATAGGAAGAAATTGAAAATTAATTTTCTTTCTTTCTTTCAAAATGCCTGTAACTTACTTGCAAATGATATTCCGGTGATCCAAGAGAAGTCTACCTTTTAATATAATATCAAGAATGAATGTAAAATTTCCATAAATCTATTGAGGATATACCACAAACTACAAATTAATACGAGTAATTATTATGACCAATTAAATAAAGCCAAATTGAAAAACAATTTTTAAGTCTTTTTGCTGTTGAAACTGATATAAAAACTGTTTATATGCTTTCACTAATTTATCTGTGTATATATTTTATCTTATTTATCTAGTGTATTTTATCTAATTTAAGTTCTCATTGATTGGAGTTGTAGAGTCGGTGGTTTGTTTTTTGTATCGATATGTAGTATTTTGTTGTTCAACCAACCGCTGGCTAACATTCTCTCACTTTTTTAAATATCATGGTCAAGTCAACACGTTTTTAAAAATGTAAAAGTTTCGCTTGTTTTATAAGTCTTCAAAATCAAGGTTTGAGGTATGAGTTATATAAATTCTTTTTTTCACATATCTTTCTATCTATCATTTTCATTGCCTTCTACTCAAATATATAACTCGTAACGTTCTTAATTATATGGGATTCGTATTTGCAAGAACTACAAAGGCAACAAAACCTTTGAATAAATTCAAAGTAAGTCTTATCATATTTTTTAATTTTTAACTAATCACGACCCTTCTCTCTCAGGTCATTAAATAAAAGCTCAAACTCAGAGTTTTTAGAATTTTTGTACCTCCGGGAGATTTCGTTTAAATATTAAACCGAACTCATAATTTTAAAATATCTACTGAGGGGATATTTCAAACACTTGTTTAATAATTTAAGAGTAGAAATATAGGCATAAAGTACAAAAAATAAATTGAAATTTTTTTTTTAAATGCGTTACTTATTTGAAACTAATATTCCGATGAACCAGCGGAAGTCCGAGCTTTAATATTAATTTTGAATGTAAAACTTCTATAAAATCTACTGAAAAAATCCCACAATCTCTTGGTTAAAATAATTAAAAATCAGTATTATGACATTTAATAAGAATATATTGAAAAACAATTTGACAGGCGCAACTTATTTTTAAATAGAAACTAATTCAAAAACAATTTTTAAGTCTCTTTTCGCAGTTGAAACTGATATTACTTTGAACCCACGGAGGCTTATGCTTTAATATTAAACATGGGAGGAAAATTTCCATTAACCTATTGATAAGGTACTTCCAACTCTTGTTGAAATTAAAGAATCAATATTTTCAGTTGGACTACATTAATTAATGTGGTTTGAAATATATTTAAAAGTTCTCAAAATTAGCCACTTACTGCTAAGTAAAAATGAATGCTGTCTCAGTTCTACTGAATTGTATTACAATACAGTTAGAGAGACCATATATATTTTACTCATCAGTAGTATATTTATATGGGTAGAATTTGTGATTATTCTTAGAAATATACGTCAAGAAGAGTGTTTTGCTGAATGAATATCAAATATTAAAGGTTGAAATTTTCAAAGTCCACAATTTTATAATGTGAAATTTCTTTTATACAATTTAAAAGAAGAAAAAAATACATAGATTTGGAAATTTTATTAACAAATTAACTATATATATATTAAAAATTTGCAGTATATATTAAATAATAAATATTAGGCAGCAACATCAAAGAATTCATCCAGTTTGTAAGATACATCAACAGGGGTATATTTTATATATTTTCCAGAAGTCTTGCTGAATTGAATCTGAGAAAACCTGATAGAAATATTAAATAATTATCCAATGTTTTTTTTTTTTTTTTTTTTTTTTTTTGCCATTAATATAAAATAAAGTAAAGGAAAAGGCATAACTATTGATTAATAATTTAATTAACATTAACTAAAAATCAATACGGACAAACATTTACAGTATGTTCAACAATGATTAAATATTAAAGTATATAATTTCAATATCAATACTAACTTCTACCATGTACAATCAACCGCTTTTAAACATTTCAAATTCTAGAGTAAGGTAATTATTACTAAAACTAGAAATTCACCTGAATCAGTCATATTTAAATGAATCTATTTTTTACTGTTTTGTTTCAAAATGTCTTACTCTTTGTAGCAAATTTATTGATTTACAAATGTTTATATCACTCATAACAATTCACTGCGTTTTTTAAGGTTAGCTTCAATGAAAATTCATACTGTAGACATATTTCAGAATCATACTGAATTACACTGAACCAGTTTGCACTACAATGTACTTGTCGAATAAATATTTATATCGCCATTGAAAGAACCGTTTTATCTTAGGTTCAAATAACAATTAGAAAGAGTTTGGTACTTACTTGTCATAAAATGCTTGATACTTTGGTAATATTTGTTCTTTGTTATCTCTCTTAATGCTTTCTCGTAATTCTAAGTCGGGAATGCTGTAACCTCTTTGAACTCGTTGCATTTCTTCAATTTCTTTATTAAAACCCTTTACAAAAATTAAAAAGTTAATTTAACGGATATTTTAATTTTATTTTTATCATAAACTAATTTAGAAGGGCATATTCAGTTA
>SEYY01006934.1:52500-67500 GCA_009176605.1 Armadillidium nasatum | reverse complement strand
TAATATTGAGCAATCTTTGTTCATTGTAAACTATTCCCTCAATTTTCAGAATGACAATTAAGTATTTATTAAGCTAAATATCTTCTCTCTAGTAAGAACTTTGATAATTTAGTTAACTTAATCATAATATGTATTCATACAAGGGTTGGCAAAGGTAGTTTTCCTCGGGGACAACTGGGAAAAACCTCAATGATAAAATTATAGCAACTTTTACTTATCAAATTTGGATACTATTATATTGGGGAGTATTTAGTTTACTGCTCGTCTGCTACATTGAATTAGAAAATGAATATTAGCTGATTAAGCAATAAAATTATATCATTACATCAAGCTAATATTATATTTAAATGATTAAACAAATCATATGACTTGAGAAGTTGACAGACTTGTACATAGTATAGACTAAAATCTGTCAACTTGTCAAGTCCTATCATAATTTTATTATTTAATCACTTAAATTTTAATTTGATATAATGTTTGAATTTTATTGCTTAATCAGCTAATATTCATTATCTAATTCAGTGTAGCAGACAAGTAGAAAATTAAATACCCCCAGTGTAAAAGTAGTATCCAAATTTGATAAGCAAAACCTGCTCTAATTTTATCATTGAGGTTTTTCCCAGTTTTTCCTAGGTAAAACCAGGAAAAAGGTTCAAAAAGTGCTTCCTAACCAACCCTGATTAGTACACCGATTATGTATCTTATAATATAGCAACTTAACGAGGTTAGTTCATTAAAATGGTTAAAACACAAAGCAATGACAATAAAGGAAATCAATTTCTTACATTTAAAAAGCACACTGAGGTTCTTACTAAATGATTCTGATTACCTTGTCTTCTTGAAGAAGGCTGAACAGGCATGGCTCTTAGCAGCGCTCTGGTTGCTCTAAAAAAATAAAAATTTGTGAAATAATAATTTTTTTTTTTTCCATTTCCTATCATTTACCGTAAAAAGTAATAATCACGTTTTAATTGAATTAATTAACAAAGCAGTCATAATCTGAAAAGACTAATGATTTAGTTGTATTTGATTAATGATAAACTCTTTCCGCTTGATTAGGATTCGAGCCCATTATCTCTATTATAGGATTATCTTAATACTATTATTCCACACTGCGAGAAGCAATATTATATATATATATATATATATATATATATATATATATATATATATATATATATATATATATATATATATATATATATATATATATATATATATATATATATATATATATATATATATATATATATATATATATATATATATATAAACTTTTATGAACTGGTTTACATTAAACATTTTGAATGTACTGCAAAAGAGTTCTGATTGCAATAATTCTCAAAACCTTTTCACATACAAATATTTGTAAATTAAATTGAAGTGAAATATACAAAAATTATATGCTTTGCTTTCCTTAAAAATATTCTTTCTAGTAGTTACTGAAACAGAATTCTAATTACTTTTGAGATATTTTGGCAGTTCTTATTCGAGAGACATCAAGTTTAATACCTCTTGACCTTGAAAGTGCAGGGGAATTAAGGGAGTGGTTTAATGTTGCCCCTCTCTCACCACTGCTACTCTTCTGAAACACTTTTAAAGCCTAATGGGAAAACAATATAGTTTTTTTAGAAATGTGTATTATTCTTAGAAAACATTAGCTACAAAAGAATAATTGCTATTATTAACTATATTACTACGACTAAGCTAATTTTTTCTCACTGAATCATAATTTAAAAAAAAAAAAAAACTAACTCACTCACCTTTAATGACTCTAACAAAACATATGATCTTTGTTTGGCATAAACAGTTAAGCGATCAGTTGTTCCATTTTTATCAAGCCAAAAAGCAATACTCTTCAGATCTTCTCGGATACTCACAGGTATTAAATCGATTGAGGACAGTAGCTCTTCATTCATTTCTTTGAAAAAGAAACACGGATATAAATAACATGTATTAAAATGAAAATATGTTAAATAGTAAGAGTAATATTTTATAACTAAAGAAGATTAATTATCAATTTACAGCGACCATTTCCTAAATACAATTCACTTCAATTCTCAAAACTTTATTCAGGAAGTGGAACAGTTACAGCTTTAAATCTTATCAGAATGTCCTAAACTACTAAATACAAAAATACTAGTACAATGAACTGCCTAATTCTATGAAAAGAAGCTCCTAGTGTGTAATATACAGTTGCTTCTTTCAAGCCCCGAACAATAATAAATGTTATATATTAAATTTTAATGCAATTTAATTTGAATCACTTTAGTAATACCAGAAACAAAATTATTATAATAATAATAATAATAATAATAATAATAATAATATAATAATATTTACTTAAGGATTATACCAGGTAGCTATATCAACTGCTGAGAAAATATTAGCTAAACAATCACAATCAGATCAAAATCCCAACAACATACAATAAATTATATTTTCTATTATATTCTCAAAAATCACCATTATGAACTCTGAAAAAATTTCTCATTTGTAATGTACAAAGAACTATAATTTTACCAGATTCATCCAACTCGATCAATTCGAGTGTGATATGTGGTGACAGAGGTTTCTGGTATTTCTTCAGCTCATCTCTAAACTCAATACTCAACTGTTGGCAACCATGTTCAAACAGAGATTTCTAAAGTACAAATATATATATATATATATATATATATATATATATATATATATATATATATATATATATATATATATATATATATATATATATATATATATATATATATATATATATATATATATATATATATATATATATATATATATATATATATATATATATCAGATCTTTGTGTGTTGCTTGAAATCCTCAGTTTTCCTGTTTCTGCCATTGTAAATGTAAATCGTAATTGAGTTTATCTTCCACTATTTTGAAAGCCGAATATACGTCAGTTAGTATATTCTTGCTTTGAAATATCGAGCGTCATTTTTAAAAAAAATAAAATAAAATATTTTAAGTTGTCTATCCAACTTCATAATTCCTTTGTCATCCTTATCAAAATTCACTTTGTTTACTTCATTCGTTTAAAGCAAGAATTGCAGGTAAGATAATTATTTATTCCTTTTATTACTAAACATCTTTATCACCAACCCTCCATATATATATATATATATATATATATATATATATATATATATATATATATATATATATATATATATATATATATATATATATATATATATATATATATATATATATATAAAAATCACCCTATGTGATGAGGCTGGAAGCAAGCCTGTAATGCGCTAAGGCCGATCTAAAACATTAAAAGATAAAACACTAAAATTCGCACAATTGATAGATTAAAATTGGAAATAAGTTATAAAGTAAAAAGGCGAGCTTTCGACTCCGAAACAACCGGGAGTCCTCTTCAGGCCGAGGAAAAATATATTTTTTTCCTCGGCCTGAAGAGGACTCCCGGTTGTTTCGGAGTCGAAAGCTCGCCTTTTTACTTTATAACTTATTTCCAATTTTAATCTATCAATTGTGCGAATTTTAGTGTTTTATCTTTTAATGTTTTAGATCGGCCTTAGCGCATTACAGGCTTGCTTCCAGCCTCATCACATAGGGTGATTTTTATTGTAAACATTTATTAGTGGTCTATTAACTAAATTGCAATATATATATATATATATATATATATATATATATATATATATATATATATATATATATATATATATTATATATATATATATATATATATATATATATAATATATATATATTAAAACGACTTTTAAAGAGAACTAATTCACTCGTGCTCTATTATTAATAGTAACTATAAAACCACTAAATAAAACAATAAAAATAATAAAAAGTTAAAATTAAGGGGAATTAACTAAGTGTTAAAACCGGCAAAAGCAGAAATAGGAATAAAAATTTAAAACACACAATATTTCGAGGAACTATGTCCTCCTCATCTGGTGCGACAAGACTAAAAGAAGTTAAGAACTTCTTCTTAACTTCTTTTAGTCTTGTCGCACCAGATGAGGAGGACATAGTTCCTCGAAATATTGTGTGTTTTAAATTTTTATTCCTATTTCTGCTTTTACCGGTTTTAACACTTAGTTAATTCCCCTTAATTTTAACTTTTTATTATTTTTATTGTTTTATTTAGTGGTTTTTATAGTTACTATATATATATATATATATATATATATATATATATATATATATATATATATATATATATATATATATATATATATATATATATATATATATATATATATATATATATATATATATATATTTTCTTGGAAGGTATCTATTGCTATTCCAAAAAACTTCATTGTATGAATGTGAAATATTGTTACAGTTTTATTACCCAGTTAAATTACTGAATGTAGTTTTAATTAATAATGTTCTCTTTCTTTATAAATAATAAACATATAAAATGAGAATGGAATATAAAAAATTTTTTTACTAATAAATATTGTTGTTTCCAAAAGAATGGAGAGAAAAATTTTCAGTCCACAATAATTGAAAATGAATAATTTTTAAGCAAAAATACCACTAAACAGATACAAATGTTGCAATATATGTAGATAATTCCTAAAATAAATACCATTATACTTACTACATTTTCTAATTCACTTGACTGAGGATTATTGTCTTGAAAGAACTTGCAAGCAGCTTTAAGTTTATCCATTGCTTGAAGATATGATCCAATACCTATTGAATTGGGTCTTTCTCTAACAACTCCCTCTACTTCTCCAGCTACACTATAAAATGCAATTACATAGTCTAGGGCTTGAAGGGTTTTTTCCGTATCTGATGAAAAAAAAAGTTTAAGGGTGAAAATCATAATATACATTGCAATATATTCATAAATTAATATTTAAATTTTAATTACACAAGGCAAAACAAGAAAATCTTACTTTGCTGCCTTCTTTGCAAATTTCCTGTCTGACGATAGACTGGTAAAATAGTCATTTCAAGGCGAGCTAACCGATGGTCAAAAGAAACTAGAATAGTTTCAACGCTGCTGGCTACTTGCACAGACCTACTAAGAACATCTTTCAAACTGTTCAACTGTCCCATTTCCTACAATAAATAAGTTACAACAATAACAGTAAATAAAGATTAATACTTTATAAGCATTTATTAATTCAGCGATAGAAAAAGTTAAGTAAAAGTGACATAATATACACATCATAATCTTGTCTGTATTATGTATGTATTTGTTTCAATCTTAAATAACCAAAAATGATATGAATGAGGACCAATGCTTCAAAAAATAAAAAAAAAAAATAAATAAAAAAAAATAAATGCAATAAAATAATAAAAAAAAAAAAAAAAAAAAAAAAAAAAAAAAAAAAAAAAAAAAAAAAAAAAAAAAAAAAAAAAAAAAAAAAAAAAAAAAAAAAAAAAAAAAAAAAAAAAAAAAAAAAAAAAAAAAAAAAAAAAAAAAAAAAAAAAAAAATACAGAAAAAAAAAAAAAGTTTAATTGTGGGAAAGTGTTTTAAGATATCAATTTTAACCAATAATCTAATTTGTTTACCTGAATTTGCTACTTTTTTTTTTTTTTTTTTTTCCTTATTGTGTATGAAGTTTAAAAAAATCACAAATAACTAGTTATTTAAAGTTTTAAAACCACAAAATTATTATGTAGCCTTTTTCAATTTATTATTAGGGTCTGAAATAAATTTCTTGATTACAGTACAACTTAATAATTTATAAGTCAGATCTCTGCCCAAGGTTATAGATTTATAACTTGCAGATAATCTAAATTGAATCAATTTGATTTAATTAAAATATAAAGGGATTTTTCTTATTTTTTTATGGTTATCACCAATACTCACAGGCAGAACCCTATTCATGGAAAGGGTGTTAAGATAATAAAAGAGTAAAGAGCAAAAACCCACACAATTCTCAACTTACACAAATTTTAATCACAAATTGTCATTTTAATTCTAATAGCTTTAGGATTTAATTCATGCTCATGGATATTATATGAATATTATAAAACAAAACAATATTACAGGAATCTAACTTAAGATATAGTAAACTAGTTTTCATATACCATATGTAATACATATACTGTTAGTAAAATTTTTAATTTTTTGCACCTGGGGTATAATTATTCATGTTTAACCCTACCCTTATCAGCTGTATCGATTGTTAACTCTTCACTGCGCCACCAACATTAATAGATAGAATTGCTAATTATTTGATAGTCCCTGTAAAATTTCAAATAAATATTTGTACATTTCAAAGTATACAATGAAGAGTGCTCAAATTTTTTTTTTTTCACACATCACCACTGCTCATTGGCAAAGCCCTATTCAAGGAGGTGGTGTTAGAGAAACAAAACAAAAACAAAAAAAAAATTTAAAAATCTACAAGTCCAACCTAACGCAAATTTCTTAAATTCGGTGGGGAAACAAAGAAGTTGGGAGAGAGTTCCACAGAACAGAGGTGACTGGAAAGGAGGCACCACAGTGGACAAGCCTGGTGTTGCCTATGTTTACACAAAATTTTGTGCAAACAATGCACCCCTTGTGCTACGAGAATGTCATAAAGGTGGAGGTATACGAGTGGACAGCTCCATCAAGATTTGCCACTGTAGCACCTACAGAAAAGAGACAGGGCACCAAAGATAAAGTGGTAGGTGAATCAGAAAGAGTGGTACAGTTTATAAGTCGTTTAGCCTTTGACTTCATGAGGAAACTCTCATTTTAGGAAGGGTCTAACAGATGGTTCATCTTTGGTCTAACTTCATTCTCTTTTTATGGCAAACCAGAGCATAATCTATTTGTTCCCCAAATAGTATAGGAGAGGTGGCATAAAAGGTCAAATGACTTGCTGTTATTTGTAGTTAAGTGATGAATATTGGGGAGACATAATAAGCACCATCAAAAATAATTCCCAAAAATTTGACCTGTGTTCAGTGTGTATAAGAGAGCTATATAGGACAAGTGATGGGGAGGACCCAGCATGGCCATTGATATTTGGCCTTAGGTGATGACAAAGCATGGCTTTCATTTTTGACACAGAGAAAGAAAAGTCAAATCTGTCAAACCAATCTGTTTTTTTATTTTCAATTATAGATGACATTTCAATTGGCATGACAACATACCTTGGAATACAAAATGCTTGCTCAACTACATAGGAACATAGGAACATAGGAAAATAGAGACAGTTAGAAGCCACAAGGGCCTATCGAGACTGTCCCAGTCCAAACAAATAATAACAATACTAATACATGCACGAAAGACTAGTTCTATCCCATCCCAGTTATCAGTTCATTCATGCATAGTCATGCATAGATAAAAGAAAAACTAAGCCCCATTACACATGCAATATTCAATGAACCATCACCCACTACAAAAACTGCCGTTAGGCTTAGTCATAGGTTGATCTGTTGATCCAAAAATTCATATATACCCGCCAATTTGGCTTAGTCAGATTATTCTATATAATACCTAAACCATCCATATATCTATCTAGCCCCTTTTTAAATTTGACAAGAGAATCACAGTCAACAACCTCCCGTGGCAAGTCATTCCAAAAATTAACAACTCTATTACTGAAACAGTATTTTCTTAGATCGAGATGGCATGGCTTCTTTTTAATTTTCTTGTTATGTCCTCTAGTTACTCTTCCATGGTCCACTATGAAGTATTTTTCAATCTCTGTATTACTGTCAGATGCAAATATTTTGTAAACTTGTATCATATCCCTCTGAGAAATCTCCTTTCAACTGAGAACATTCCTAACTCCTTCAACCTCTCTTCATAGCTCTTATTTTCAAAGCCAGAAATCATCCTTGTTGCTCGACGTTGTACTCTCTCCAGCATATCTATGTCTTTTCTTAAATGAGGAGCCCAAACTTGTGCACAATACTCTAATGCTGGCCTAACATAGCTATTATATAGTTTGCTTATAACCTCTTTGCTCTTGTAAACTACATTGCGGTTAATTATACCTAACATCTTATTAGCTTTATTCCTTGCTTCCAAACATTGATCACCCACCTTCAGATTACTGCTAATTATCACACCTAAATCCTTTTCTTGGTCCACAGTCTCAAGCCACTCCCCATTCATTTCATAATTAAATCCTTCATTTGAGTAACCTACATGAAGAACTTTACATTTTTTACTATTAAAGTTCATTTGCAACCTCTCTGCCCAACCAAGAAGTCTATCTAGATCACCTTGAAGCTTTATGCATCCATCATTATTCCTTACTGAGGTAACCACTTTGGTATCATCTGCAAACTTAGAAACCTTACATTTAAGACCTTTGTCTAAATCATTTATATATATAAGGAACAAAAGTGGTCCCAGCACAGAACCCTGTGGAACCCCACTCTTCACCGTTTCCCATAATGACTTATTTACCATTAAGTAATACACACTGCCTTCTGTTCTTTAACCACTCTTTAATCCAATTGTGTACCATTCCATCTATACCATACTGCGACAACTTTTGCATCAGCCTAACATGGGGTACCTTATCAAAAGCCTTGCTAAAGTCTAAATATATGACATCAACTGGATCACCCCTGTCTATACATTCAGTAATATATTCCATAAATTCTAGTAGATTTGTCTGACATGATCTACCCTTTCTAAAGCCATGCTGGGAGTTATATAGTATCTTGTTATCATCTAAATGCTTCTCTATATGACTTTTCAGTAACTTTTCCAAAATTTTCACTACCTCAGGGGTTGTATCCATGAAGAATTGAATCTTCATTAAATGAAGAAAAATGTTCTCTGCAGGGAGATTGGACACCTTCATTATATGCTAGAATAAGGATAAGGTCATAGGGATAAAAAAATAAAATTTTGGTAATAGTGGCTTTCACAAAAGAAAGCCAACCTCTCGCATAGATACTGGTCTATCACTGAAATAGAATAAAATGAAAGGTCTATATAATGATGAGCATTGAAGTGTTCATGTGTGAGTAAGCCAGTATTTAAATGGTTTAGAGAAAATCTCTGCATACAGTCACAGAGCCAATCTGAGTTCAAAGATGAGACAGTCATCCCAAAGCAGGTGATGGAAATTAAAGTCCTTCAAAATAAGGATATATTGTGGATGCTTTTCAAACAGAGCTTTTTGAATATTTGCAGCTTGATGCACAGTACGTAAAACATAGCATCTGTGCTGAATTGCCTAAATCTTGAAAGGAATAGGTTTTCCAAATTGGTTATAATACAATTTTGCAGTTTTACTGTTAAGCAAATGTTTTATTTCAAATCTTTTAAGATAAACTAATTAATAATAAACAAATTAACAATTTATGAAAACAAAGTATATTTTACTTATATGCTATATTTAGTTTACAAAAGTGTACCATGGGTATTATTAAGTATTTTTAAATTTCAATTCACTAAATGCTTTTAATTTTATTAAAGAACAATAAAAAAAATCCATTGTGATAATGTCAACAAAGTGTCATCATGCATTAGGATAATGCTTTAACAGGTGATCAGTTGTGAAAATTACCCTGCCTGTATAGATTAAATCTAGTGGCGAAGCCTATTTGAGAAACCTTACATTTCATTCCACATATAATTACATAAGGTCAGAGTTAGAAACATATATTTTTTGTCATATCTCCACAAACCTGTTTATAATACAATGAATCTATACCAGTCTGAGTTCTTTACATATAATTACTCAGTAAGTTTGTTATCAAAGACAGATCCTGTATCTACCTCATTTTACACAAAAATGAATGACAATGAGGCCCACCAAATAATCTTTAAAGATTACTCTAGATAAATTAGAATTCTTTTTACTATTTTTACAGAGCTCTAGTAATTTTAAATGAACAAAAGTTTTGCTTTCTTAACCAATCACTAAAAACATAAGAGAATTCTACAAAATTAAATGTTTTTCAAATATTGACATAAGGCATGAAGCTAATAAAAATTTCTTTTAGACTTTACCTTATCTAACAGTTTAGCAGTTGAAACATCAAGAGGTTTTTCCATTTCTGCTGTTGCCTCTTTGGATGTGACCATTATTATAATTTTAAAATAAGTACATATAATCCTTAAATCATTGATAATGGCTGAGAAAAAATAATAAATAAGTAATAAGTATTATTATTATTATTTTGAATTCATGTATAAGTGTTATCATGAATTCCAGAAAGCTATAATTTTAGGTCATGAAACAGACATCAGGAATGAATCCTAGACAAAAAACAGGGGCTCAGAAATAGTAAATTAAATCTTATAAAAAGTTTTATTTCTTTTAGGAAATAAAAAAGACCAGATTGTTGAAAAATAGAGATTCTGAAAGGGAAAACAGAAAATGAATAATAATATATGCAAGTATAGAATAAATCTAGTGACTGGGTTATTATACATTCCAAAAGGCTACAATTTTAGTCAGGAGACAAATAACAGGGATGAATCCTACACAAAACAGGTGATATGGTAAAAGGAGAGGGAAGTATGAAAGCAGTAAAGTAGACAGACAAGACACTAATGATGAAAATTAATGTGGATTGAATTGCTCAATCCAAAAAATTCATAGGGTAATTCAATTCACTTATATAAAGGGCTATATTTCACATACCATACACCTATATATTTCTAATTAGCCGACAATATTTGTAGGCCAAAAAGACTGGGCCGAAGTAAAATCATTAAAACATAAGGTACAAAAGTTTTATAAACCTTAGCATTAGCATTTCTCTGTTTTATTTTTGTCTATGGGCTAGAACCATAGTATAAGGATATTACCGTGGCTGGAACTACACGTAGGAATTTGAAAATAACAACATAGTCTACGAATTTCTATTACGACAAGGTTGCTGTGGATCATTGCCATTCCAAATTTTTTTTTTTTAAATAAAAATTATAAAAAAATTAATATATATATATATATATATATATATATATATATATATATATATATATATATATATATATATATATATATATATATATATATATATATATATATATATATATATATATTATTATTATTATTAGAAAATCCTTATATTTTGCTTCTTTTAATTAGTAGATAAAACTATCTATGGTTTTCACAAAATATCAAAATACACCCTAAACTTAAAAAATATTTTATAGAACGGCAACAATTTAACATGTGTATTGACTCTTGTTATTTAGAGAAGTGAGGTTTGGACTTGATTATTTACCGTTGAATATTGTAAGTCTCTCTTACAATTATGATTATAACGTTTCTTAACTAAAAATACTCATTATCGCCTGAAGAATCTTCGGAGAGATGAGTATTATCCCATTTAACTATTTTAAATTACTTGTAGCCATATGGTAGTATATATATATATATATATATATATATATATATATATATATATATATATATATATATATATATATATATATATATATATATATATATATATATATATATTTATAATCCTTAGGGTAGGAATCTTTAAAGCGTTGTAAGATAAGTTAGGTCCCAACTATACCAACTCAACCTGATATTTTGTTTTGCTATTATTAATTAAAATTGACTTTTTGATTATGCTCGGGTTAAGTTAGTGTATGACTTTAACTTTAATTATATTTGACTTGACTTTTTACTGTTTAACTGGACCTTGGGTTTTTTTTTAGCAGAGTTTGAGAGTTATTGCTTTGGGTAGGAGCTATATTCCTATTAGGCTAGAATTTACCTAATTTACCTTTAAAATTTGCTTAATAGCTTAAACATAATAATAAGCTTTCCTTCCAAGTGAATTCATGGAAACCTTGTAAATCCCCAAAAATTCCCCTTTTATTTTAACTATTTGAGGAATATTTTCAATGGTGAGTTCTTTATTAATTTCTTTTTATTAATTTGTAGGCTAAATTTACTAGAATTGGGTTTATTCTTGGAAGAGCAGCCACTGATCTGCATTAAGCGCATTCTAGGGTTTCTGCACCAAAGAAAAACCCATCTCTATTTATATATATATATATATATATATATATATATATATATATATATATATATATATATATATATATATATATATATATATATATATATATATATATATATATATATATATATATATATATATATTAGAGAGAAGATCACAAATAAAAGGATAGATACTGAAAGATGGAAGTTCGGAAATCAAAGCTTTGTGCTAAACTCTATCGAAAGCTTTCGATATGTCCAGCTCGACAGTAAAACATTCACAGAAATACCGAAAAGCGGAGGACCAAGAGTCAGGAAGAAGGGAAAGAAGATTACCAGTAGAGAGTTTCTTAGGAAAGCCATACTGGCAATCAAAAATAAGATTAAAAATATTGTTAAAAGGAAGAAGAAACATTGAGGTCATAAAAGCAGAAACGCAAATTGAAAGTAAGAAGCTCTTAAAAGACAAAATAGATCAGTTGATAAATTAATGGTTTCATTTATCATAGATACATATAAATGAAACTTGTTTTTCAAAATCAAATTAAACGGTATCTTTGTTTCGGCAATGCGAAGATCGATTGAATGATCTGCAACATGAGGATCGATTGAATGATCTGCAACATGAAGGTCGATTGAATGATCTGCAGCTCGAAGATCGGTTGAATGATCTGCAACGTGAAGATCGATTGCATGATCTGCAACATGAGGATCGATTGAATGATCTGCAACATGAGGATCGATTGAATGATCTGCAACATGAAGGTCGATTGAATGATCTGCAACGTGAAGATCGATTGAATGAATTTGCAAAGTGAAGATCGATTGAATGATTTAATTGCAAAGTGAAGATCGATTGAATGATTTATTGTGTCTTAACTACTCAGCAGTTAAATATATGCAGGCTTTTAACATTCAAATTATACTTGCGAAAAAATAAATAAATAAAAAAGATGAAGACTTTAGTTGGAAATGAAAACTTTCTTCAAAATCAGCGTAAAATACTAATCTTCTGCAATTTATTTTTTCATAGGAACTTATAGGGTTTGATGGCATAGGGCCTCATGATTTCCTATTGGTCCTACTTTTATTATATCATGTCACCCCTTAATTTGGACGTCCTCTTGATGTTTCTCTGACTCTGATGGAGGTCAATAGTCCTTATCAAACATTGGAAACATATATATATATATATATATATATATATATATATATATATATATATATATATATATATATATATATATATATATATATATATATATATATATATATATATATATATATATATATATATATATATATATATATATATATATATATATATATATATATATATATATATATATATATATATATATATATATATATATATATATATATATATATATATATATATATATATATATATATATATATATATATATATATATATATATATATATATATATATATATATATATATATATATATATATATATATATATATATATATATATATATATATATATATATATATATATATATATATATATATATATATATATATATATATATATATATATATATGGTTCGTCTCTTACCAGGTATGTATGTGTATTCAAAATATAAACTGGGAATGTAATGTATATTGAAGAAAAATAATAAAAATAGGTGGAAAATCAAATTCAATAAATTAAAATACAAAGATGGTAAAAATAGATTTCGAACATCATAAAACTTGGCTTTCGTCTTCCACTTTGATAAATATGGCGTAAGAAATCGGGCGGAGGAAGATAATCGGAAAATATATATCGATACTAATGTAGGTGTATAAAATTGTTAAATCTAATAAACTAGTTCGACTTCACCTAACCTTGGCTTAAAGGGTAAACGTACGCTAACGGCCATGAAATAGAGGGCCATATATATATATATGATATATATATATATATATATATATATATATATATATATATATATATATATATATATATATATATATATATATATATATATATATATATATATATATATATATATATATATATATATATATATATATATATATATATATATATATATATATATATATATATATATATATATATATATATATATATATATATATATATATATATATATATATATATATATATATATATATATATATATATATATATATATGGTTCGTCTTACGGTATGGTATTGTTATTCAAAATATAAACTGGGAATGTAATGTATATTGAAGAAAAATAATAAAAATGGGTGGAAAATCAAATTCAATAAATTAAAATACAAAAGTGGTAAAAATAGATTTCGAACTTCATAAAACTTGGCTTTCGTCTTCACCTTTGACAAATATGGCGTAAGAAATCGGGCGGAGGAAGATAATCGGAAAATATATATCGATACTAATGTAGGTGTATAAATTGTTAAATCTAATAAACTAGTTCGACTTCACCTTACCTTGGCTTAAAGGGTAAACGTACGCTAACGGCCATGAAATAGACGTAACCTAAATAAAAAAAAATTTGAATAAATAAAAAGGTGCTAAAATTTACTTTTTATGTATTTCAAATATCTAGCAACAACGTTATGAAATATCGATAATTTTTGTGATGATGTTCTCTGCCTATATCGCTATAAGACGTTGGCGCGTTCTATGTTGTCGGCCTTATTATATCATTTTATATTAGGATTTTTAGTACTTCAACCTTTTTTTAAATTTCTTGAATTTCATTTTCCGACCCATTTTTATTGTTTTTCTTTAATATACATTACATTTCTAGTTTATAATTTAATAACAACTAAATACCAGGTAAGATACGAACCATGCATAATAACCCTGTATATATATATATATATATATATATATATATATATATATATATATATATATATATATATATATATATATATATATATATATATATATATATATATATATATATATATATATATATTCTGATTGATGTAAATTTTTAAAGACAAGAAAGAAAAAGAAAATGGGCAAGGACAAGGACTCAATCAACTAACAACAAATTTTTATTTATTTTATTTTATTTTATTGAATTCTATTTTCATAGTAATTTATAATAATCATTTCCTTCTCTACTT
>SEYY01006934.1:25000-45000 GCA_009176605.1 Armadillidium nasatum | reverse complement strand
ATATTATAATTTATTTCAATAAAAATAAAAAAATATCCTAAATAAAACTTGGTGCTAGAAATAAAAATAATAATAAAAAATATATATAAATATAAATATATAATATAATATAATATAATATATATAATAATTAAATAATATAATATAATCAGTGTTGGGTATTTTTTTTTATATGAATCAAATTTAAAAAAAAAATTATTTTTAAATTTTTTATTATTAGTTAATAGTAAACATAATAAGTAAATAAAATTAGTTAATTAGTTTAAGTATGTTATTTAAATTATAATTTTTTTAAAAGTAGAAACAATTTTAAAAATTTTTTTAAAATTAAAATGACGAAAATGTAGCTGATAGAACCAATTCACTGTATTTAAACTTTAAAAATTTCAAGAAATATTACATTATTGTTTTTAAGAATATTTTATGGTTCTGTGTTATTTAAATTTTATAATTATAAGATAAATAAAAAATATTTATTTTTCGCGTTGAGACTCTCAGTACTTAAAATTTAAAGAAAAATAAAACATTAGTTTCTATAACTTAGAAAATAAGTAAATAGAGACAGTTAGAGCTTTGAATAAACTATTAAATGTAGGTTAGTCCGATTAAATCAATTATTAAAAATAAATTTTGTTGCTGAATGCTGGCACATTTCAATCCTAAAGCTTTTGATTCTCTTTTGTTCCTTTTTTTTTTTTTTTTTTTTACATAATTCTATGAAACAAGTTAACTACAAATTTTTTTGAATGTTATATTTAAAGCTTATATTTTATTTTGAAATGAAATTTGTGATTAATAAAGGCTTGTTGCATCACGTTCTTACTCGTACAGCTTGCAAAATATAAATAAGTAAATAAATAATTAAATTAAAAATATCTATTGAAATTTTAAAATAAATTTAATATAACTTTCCCTCCTTTTACAATAAACATCTAAAGCCAGATTTCAAAAGTTAAACCGTGTTTCAGGTTTCAATAATTTAGCAAAAAAATATCTTTTGACGTAGATTAATTTTTTCCCCCATTTTGATAAAATGGCTAAATTTATATTAATTTCAATTAATTTTCTTTATGTTCTGTTATGATATTCTAAACTTATTAAAAATATGAAGTGACGTTATTTAAAAAAAAATTTATAAATCAAAAAATTAAATTATTTTTGAAAATATCACTAAAATTAACTTATTTTGATTATTATTAGATTATGAACCATATATATATAATATATATATATATATATATATATATATATATATATATATATATATATATATATATATATATATATATATATATATATATATATATATATATATATATATATATATATTAAATCTGCAGAAGACCATAGATTTTACTCTTTGGGTCGAACTTAAAGAATCGCGTTTTTGCAGAGCCAGATTTTAGAAAAGTTCTGAATATTCTGGAAGTGTTCCATGGTCAAGATTCTTTAAATCTTGCTGCGGTAATTTTCTGCTTCCTGCAGCGAAAGTTGTAGGTATTAATTTCTATCAATTTCTTCAATTTTCGCTGCCGCAATCTTGATTGGTCATGTGATGTAAACAAACTTTGTGGAATAAGGCCAAGGACTTCTTAGAATATATATCTTTTTGTAAACATTCTTAAATAGATTTGTATACAAATTATTATTATTATTATTTTCGGATCATTTATTTGTTTTAAATGATGCAAATTAATATTTAATTATTCGGAAGTCCATTGGTTTTAATACTAGATGCCACCAAAGTCTCTTAAAAAAATCTTCGTTTGACTCTTGCATTATCTTATATTTCAGAATGTTCTATATAATTTTAATTAAATTAAACTGCATAAATTAACTGATTAAATTAAATTTTATAATTTATTTACACTTGTTTATAGTACGTGAGTTAAATGAAATCTAGCTTGAATTAACGCTTAAACCAGCTGCAATGAAAATATTTAGCAGAATTTTGATTTTCGTTCGAAACTTCGCCAGATATGCAAATGTCATTTTATCTAAATAAACAAACGTAAATATGTAAAAATTCTAATTTAATCAGTCATTTAATTTAAGCAATAATTTAATATATATAAACGAAAATTTTAAAAAGACTGGCAGCATCCATTATGAAAAACATTGGAAGGAAGGGAATTCGGAATTGAAAATTAATTTGCTTCATTTAGAACATATTAATGATCCGAAAATGCTAAAATAATTATCTGTAATTTGTGTACAATTGAGTAAGAATATTTACAAAAGGTATTTTTTTTTTAAAAAGGCGGCCTTGGTATAACATCTCCAAGATTGCTTGTATTACGTGACCATTAAAAATTGCGGGAGTGAAAATTAGATAGAAATTTTTATTTTCAATTTCGCTACACCGAGCGGAAAATTCATGGAATACTTTATCAAATCAAGATTTTTAAATAATCTTGACCATGGAACACCCCCATTGATCAGTGACATTTGATAAGGGGAAGTGTTCCACGATCATCTACTAAATATTTTAGCTGCAAGTGGCTTAAACCACTCTAAGTATCTACAGTTGAACCATCAGATACTAGAAATGGTTACGCTTAGCTCCATGATTATGGTAATTTTCGCAGAAAATATAAACGGCAATATTGCTACACTCCCCCATTCTCTCATTCGTAGTATAACAATGACGTCGCAAAATAATAATAATTATAATATATATATATATATATATATATATATATATAATAATTTATATATAAATAATATATATATATATATATATATTATATAGATAATATATATATATATATATAATATATATATATATATATTATATATATATATATATAATATATATATATATATATATATATATATATATATATATATATATATATATATATATATATATATATATATATATTATATATATATATATATATATATATATATATATATATATATATATATATATATATATATATATATATATATATATATATATATATATATATATATATATTATTAGCATATTTGAACAGACAGTAGGACAGATGTCTGAATTTTTTTTAAAGTAGGGAGGTTTAGAACTTGGTAGGGAGATTGTGTTCCTATAGGGGGATTTAATCTCTGTTATCTGGCAACACTGCATATTTCACGGTACTATGCTTATGCTAGCGCTCATTATTCTAATGGTACCATTACCACCGTAATACATGTTTGGGAAGTGTTTTAATTCAAGGTTTTTTAAATTATAATTTTTAGTTCTATGCGAAAAATATTTTTGAAAACTAAATGGAGCTCTAGTTTTGCAATCAAGTGCCTTTTATAGTTTTTTTTTTCGAGCTTTAACTACTTTTTTGCATTTTTCTTGCTGAAGATATAAACACTTCTGAGGTTGATTAGCCTTAAATATCTGAATGATGGAATTAAGCTTAGGCCTATACTATAGTAGACCTTTTGGATTCTTTGGCAGTGCAGGTAGTTATTATTATTATTATTATTTATTTTTATTATTATTATTATTATTATTATTATTATTATTATTATTGCATATTGGTTACCAAGTGAAATTGAGAATAGATTATTTAGGTCTATTCCTGTGCCAAGTTTGAAAAGGGGAGAAGCTTTGATTATTTAAAAAATTAAAATGGCAATGTTTCAAATGAGAAATGGAAAAATCCAGGCATACAGTAGCATATTTACCTAGATCAAGAAGTATTTAAAGTTGCACAATATTTTTCTCCCAATATGTATGCCTTACTTAGCTAATTTTGCCATTAACCTTTTTTATATGCTGATTTACTAACTAAATGTTTGTAATTTAATCTCATTCAAGGTATTTATTTTTCCACTAATTCCCAAGTATTCCTTGAAATTGGAAACCTGTCTGCATTATCAAAATATTATAAGTTCTTGGCAATATTCCATACAAATTTTATCTATCCTTGCATGGGTATGAAACTGCCTTTGTTACATTTTTATGGATTTTTGTGTTATAGATGTTAAGCATTTATACAAGTTTCATATCCAGGTAAGGATTTCTCATATTTGGGCCTTATGAGGTACAGGTTAAGTAAATTATTAAAATTGAGTTTATTTTAACAGTGGGCCTGTAAAGAAATTAGCAGAAAATCTCTTAGAAAGTTTTGTCAAACAACTACTTAACCTTTTCCAATAAATGAAATATTTAACTTTAAAAAAAAAAAATTTCCTTTGCAATTTTTTTTAAGCCAAAATGTAAAAATTTTTCTAAGGTTACTTCCTAAAAACAGTATACAGACTTTGAAAAATTCTAAGTTGGCAAAAAATCTAATTGTAAAAATTTTCGCATAAAATGATATAAATTTGATATATTTTTGAAGATATTAATTTTTTTCTGAAAATGGGACCAACTGGGCTGGAATTTTGCTGGGACCAGGGTTGCCAAAAATTTATAAAGGGTTGAAAGCACTGAAATTTTAGGTTAAGAAAATTTGATATAAATTTAATTGAGACTTATTTAATTAAAAGGAAGTAGAATAGCTAAGATTCACTTTAATGATTATATAAATTTCCTTTAAAAAAAAAATTCAGAAGATTACAGATTTAGTATAATAGAAGTTTTAAAAAAGTACAAAAATTTTAGAATTTTTTTTTTTTCTGATTTATAAGTGATTTCAAAAGATTTACCTGGGTAAGACCCTAAGGTAAAGTTTAAAAAAATATAAGATAAAATTATTAATATAACTCGTATTTATACATTTTAATTTATTGCTGTATATCAAACTTATCATTTACATTACTACAAAATTATTATTTTCTTTAGCTTCAGCAATATGGGAGTACCTTACAATATTTAAGGATAGGCTTGAAATAGCTAAATAGGAAAAGAAAATATTGAAAGAAAAATCTTAATTTTCTTATTTTGATTTAACTCACCATTAAGTATAATTTGCCATTTTAACCCTAGCATGCAAACCCCGGTTTGCAGATTTTTAGCCAGAGCTGAGGCCAGGGCCCCAGTCAGTCCATAGTTGTAAACTAAATTATTTTTTTTCAATTAATCTGAATGAAATTTTCAGATGTACTGTTAGGAAAGACATTTTTTTTTATTTAGAATAATTTTTTGTATACCTAAAATTTGTAATTTTTTATGTATAGCAGTAAAATGGTTGAATGTAAAAATATCAGACCTTGTACAGTTATACAAGGGTGGGATGAAAACTAATTCCTGTTCCACTATAAAATCTCTTACACTGCATATAAGGTAATGAAACAGACTTAAAGAAGGTCAAAGGCCTATTCAGTGAACATTATCTTTTTTGCATAATCTCCTCAGGCATCTATATATTTCTGCAAATGTTGAACCCAATTCGTGAAACTCATTGAGAAGAAGTCCATATCTTTTCCAGAACCAGTCTACCACTGCTTTATTCATCTAAACATCTGAACCAAATCTTTCTCTCTGGAGACTCCTTCAACTTTAGATAAGTGAAAATCATTAAGGGCCTGATCAGGATTAGGACTGGTGATCAATGACCATGAAGTTTAAGCATCTGAGCACTGCAATGTGGTTGAGCATTGTCATGATGCAGGAAGAAAATGATACGGTTTGGTCTTACTTGACAGATGAGGCTCTCCACATCGTAGAATGCTATCAGCAGAATCTATCAGCCAAGGGTTTTCTTAAACTTTGTCAGATGAGTTTGGGTGTATGAATTCCATAGAGTATTACTATGTTTCCATTTTTTGCATCACTGCATAACAATGAAACCAAATAAATATACCATTCATGTGTCGAATTTATACTACAAACTTCAATCTTTTGAATGTAGGTCTGAACATCAACAGGCATTATTTTTTAGCTAACCCTCATACTTTTAATTTTTGTATATCTTACACAATATCATGCCATCTCGATCTAAGAAAATATTCTTTAATGAATAGTATTAATTTTTGGAATGGCTTGCCACAGGAGATTGTTATATGGATGGTTTAGGTATTGTATAGTATACTTGACTAAGCCAAATTGGCAGGTATATATGAATTTTTAGACCAGCTTGTAACTAAGCCTATGAATTTTAGAGCAGCTTGTAACTAAGCCTAACTGGTGGTTTTGTAGTGGGTGTTGGTTCATTGCTTGTTTCATGTGTAATTAGTTATATAATGTCATTAGTTAGTACTAAATATATATAGGGGCTTAGTTTTATTTTTATCTTACTTCACATGAATGAACTGACAACTAGGAATAGGATAAACAGTCTTTGTTGTGTTTATCATTATTAGAATTATCATTTGTTTTGACTGGGACAGTCTCAATAGGCCAATGTGGCTTCTCTCTCTATTTTTCTAATGTTCTAATATAAGAAATTACATAATCTGAAAATTTCATAAATTTTGCTTGAATACAAAAAATGCAATACCCAAAAGTAATTTAAATTTTTTTCAAGACTGGGTGTTTGTGGCAGATATTAAAAATTAAATAAAGTAAAATAAAGATCTGTGATTTAACAATGCACAAGTTGGTTTTCAAATCATTTTGACAAAGGAAATGTACTGAAAAATTTGCAGGAAAATGGAAAATTCATCCTCATACATGTATTTGATTGTTGGATATTTTGTGAAAATGTTTTCTTCCAATTTAGTTTTAGATATTCTATTCTTTCATATTAAGAGCATTACTGTATAGCTATTATTTAAATAAACTGAACTTTGTTAGTTTAGCCTGTGCAAGTGTTTAGTTTATCCCCAATCAAATGGTTATCTTCAATTTTCAAAATTTAAAAAAAAAGTGCATTTTCCATACTTTATATGAAAATATTCAGGAAAGTTTAGATTTCTCAGAAAATTATAAATAGTTGTATCAGGTAATATCAGTTTTTCACGTCTGAAAGTTGAAATGTTCAAAATTTTTGGTTAGTTTTCCTACATTTGACAGTAGCCATTTTTAAATTTTATTAATGTGGTAGATATTTTCAAACTCCAACTTTTTGGCAGTTTACTACAAAGTTGAATATTTCTTTATTTCTACTCTATTGAAATTATAAGGACAAAATATATTAATGCATTAGTTAAATAAATGAATTGTTTAAGACAACTTTTATATAAAATACATAAACAATATTACTAAAAAAGAGTAATTATTGTACATTGTCTGCCATTTTGAATATTGATATATTGATAGGCTATATCAGTATATCATTATAATATATCAATTAACTCGTATATAAACATAAATTTCAGAATCTTTATTTAACAAAAATTAATGTAGTGAAAAAGTAAACTCAAACCTTACAGGTTAAGGAGGCAAGTGGGTAGAGCCCCCTCTGTAGATAAATGCTTGTGAGCTATACGTTCAGATGTAGTGGGGGATTTAGGATCAATTTTAAATTGATATATTGACTATTTATATATTAGTTTTTCCATATATCAATTTTCAAAATGGTGGGCTTTATGTATAATGTTTGTATTTCTGTATTAAAATATTTAGATGTTTGCTCTATAAGCTGACCTGATATATATATATATATATATATATATATATATATATATATATATATATATATATATATATATATTAATATATATATATATATATATATATAATATATTATATAAATATATATATAATATATATAATATAAAATAAATATATATATATATAATATATATATATATATATATATATATATATATATATATATATATATATATATATATATATATATATATATATTATACTATTATTATTATTATTATTATTATTATTATTATTATTATTATTATTATTATTATTATTATTATTATTTATTATTATTATTATTATTATTATTATTATTTATTATTTTTTTATTTTTTTTTTTTTTATTTTTTTTATTTTTTTATTTTTTTATTTTTTTATTTTTTTTATTTTTTATTTTTTTATTTATTTTTTTATTTATTTTATTTATTTTATTTATTTTATTTTATTTTTTTTATTTTTTATTTATTTTTTTTTTTATTTTTTTATTTTTTTTTTATTTTTTTTTATTTTTTATTTATTTTTATTTTTATTTTTATTTTTATTTTTATTTTTATTTTATATTATTATTATTATTATTATTATTATTATTATGTGTATTGTGAAAATTTTTAAAGACCAAACTCCCCACACAACTGTCAAAATTTACAGTGATAAAAAAAAAATCTCTTACCCCTAGTGGCAGTTTTTAATACCTGTATTATGAAAAATTTACTAATTATTCAAAAAGTAACAAACAGAAATGATTATCTTGTGGTCGTAGCTAAATTCACATACTAAAGCACCCCTTAATATAGAATACTTTGCTTTGTACCTCCAAAGTGGGAACTGAAGGGACCTGGTTGTTCCTACCCAGTTGCACATTGCACAATGAAGACTCTTCTAACTTAGAAAGGGCCCAGTTGCACATTGCACAATGACTCTTCTAACTTAGAAAGGGAAACTATTAGTAGAATTTGTTTGTTTTATAAATTGATGCTTAGCCAATTGCTTGTCTCTAGAGTTAAAAGAGTGAGTTAATGTAAATATTTACAAATAACACAATAGCAGTTTAAATAGTTTGGCTTTGCACTGACCTTTAGCATTAAAATAAAAGGAATGGTACTTGAAGTCTCACTGACTAATGTTGCTAAATGCACCATATTTTTACATATATAAACTGTCTTAACATATAACTTAATCAGAACTGAAGAACGTAAGCAGCAGCTTAAGAAGAACTGAACTGGGAAATTTCCCTTACTGTGCAATTTTCCTTAACATTTAGATGGTGGTTAAATTTATTATTTACAACATGCTTTTTAAATATTTCGGACATGCACCAACCATTTTTACTGTTATCAGAAAAACACATATCTCTGATTAAATTGTAACATATTAGCACAGGCAAAATAGCCAAGGTTTACCTTTGGCTGTAAGTAAATCCCAAGGAATATGCTAATAGTATATCAAATCAAAATATTAATAAGGAATATGGAATATCAAAATATTTAAAAACTTATTCATTTACACAATACAATTTATTCATAGTAGTTTTTACCTAGATCCTTTAAGAATCTTTTACACTTGAGAACAGCTTTTCTAGTTAGTTTGGTGATAGGTGTTGTTCTATTTTGATCAGGTTGTGCATTATCATCTATTTCATCTTCCTCAGGAGGAGTATTAACTGGATGAGTAATAGATAATTCCATTGGGTACAAATTGGAGATAGAATGTAATGCAGTTGTACCATTTGCTTGTTTAATCTTTACAGACCTGATTTTGTAATCATACCCTAGTATGACCTCAATCACCTTTCTGGTCAACCAGAAGGGCTGTGGTTTTATAGGTGATTTTTTCAACACTTTTTATTTTTCCAGTTTTCCTGGTATAAATCTCAAGCATGCTCTCTTAAACTTACTAAGTAATTTTCATACCACATTTCTTTGCAGGTATTAATTAACATGAGTAAGTTCTAATCTACTCCCATTACCACTACTCAAGAATCATTCCCCTCTTCCCTCAATATTAGTGAAGTATTACAATGTAATTTGAAAAATTAGTTGTAATAGGAAGAAGAGAGTCTGAGTTAGAAATGTATGCCAATGTACTACTATTAATGGCATTTTGTATGTTGGAAAGAGTAGTTCAAAATATGTAAGGTCGACTCTACCAACTACCTTATAAGCAGTTTTTAACCACTTTCAGTAATCTTTCCCAGGCTGAGCCCACAAAAGTAGCAAACATTGGTATTTGTATGTGCTTAATGTTGTAATTTCTTAACTCCTCACTAAACTCTGGGGACTTGCAATGCTTGATGCAATAATTCGCACTCTTTAGAGAATGTCCTGGCATTATCAGAATATAAACACTTGGTTATAGTAAATAGATTGCAAAATCTTTGAAATGCCAACAAAGTTTTTGACTGACATTTCTGCATTAATTCTATATGTATAGCTGTAATATTTAAACATCTAAATATTAATATATACATTTTGTCACAACTACTAGTTGTCATTTTTTACAAACAGATGACCTGAAAAATCTAATCCTACATGCCAGTAAGACCTAATTAATTGCAAATGTTGTTTAGGCATTCTGGAGTACGTGGGATACCTGAATGCAAATATATTAATTTTTCTACATGCCAAACATTCCTTAATATCGGCTTTTACAGCTGATCTAGCTTGAAGGATCCATATGCCCTTGGACCTAATGTAATTTAAGGTTGTAGCTAAAGATAAACCTGAAAGAAACCATTGTGGTTCCTCCTACACTGAGCTATTTATTATCCTTGAAATAAAGAACCATACTTCAAAATTACTATTGTTATTATTGTATGTTGTAGATAATCCTATAACACAAACGATATCATACACTAACAGTAATATTGTACTATATTTACCAGTATTACTGCCGAAGATGGTATTATTATTAATTTCATTATTGTTACCATTATTAGCTATATTATAATTACTTATCTATTATTATTAGTTTTTGCTATTATTGCTTTGTTACTGTTTCTTTAATATTACTATTACTGGTTAGTTGTAGAATAAATATTGAAATCTTGTTCCTGTTATTTTTATTACCATTATTTGATGAATTGTTCATTTGAATTTTATTATTTGAAAAACGAATAAAGATTAAAGCTCAAAGATTACCAATATTTCTGAAAATTCTTATGACTTGGCATTTTTTGTTAGTATTAGCTTTGTTCTAATCATTATTATTATTGCTATCTTTACTACTTTATGTATTATTATATTTATTATTGATCGTTATATGTATCATATTTGTATCCTAATGGTTATTAAAATATATTGATAAACTATTTAGCAACTAAACTTTGGGGTTCAGTGGAAACCAATGTGTATCCCCTAAGAAACCCCTTTTCAGAGCAATGTACAGCTAGCAAATTATTAATATTGTATTTGACAGTGATGATAATGACAGTCCATATATATTTCAAAAATTTCTATTTTAATAAATTTAACAACTTTATAATATGGAAAAATTAAATTCTTTCCTTTATCCTTCATTCAAATGTGTAAATACATGTAATTTTCATATGTAGTATAGTAGTATCTTCAGAATATTAATTTTAAAAATTTTAATATGTGAGAACATTGAGAGAAGCACAATTCTAGGACTTTATATTTAGAGGTCTTAAATTGTGGTGCAAAAGCAATCTTATCTTCAGTTTCTGGGTTCTCAAGGGTAATTTAATTCCATCTTTGAGTGTACAGTATATTTGGGCCCCCTTACTAAGCAGCCTTTCAATCAACAGAACAGGAGTTGTCAATATTTTGAGGTCCCATGCCCCCTCACATATATATATATATATATATATATATATATATATATATATATATATATATATATATATATATATATATATATATATATATATATATATATATATATATATATATACTGGTATAAATAATGTGATTTTAGATATTGGATTAACTGTCAAATTTCAATGTTTTATAATTATATTTTATCTTTATTCCACAAATTAATGAGAGGGATGGTAAGGTTTGTTTTTGACTTTCTTTAATATTTGGTGTTATGCTAAAGAATGTCTCATATTACTCTACATCAAGCCTTGATTGATATTTTGATTTTATGAATGCAAATGTAGAAATCTGGCTGCAGAGTTTCTGGAGGAAAACTACACCAACAGCCTTGCAGCTTCCTTAGCATCTTGTTTGTTACATAGGTAGATAGCTCAGCCAAATTTATCAGTAGTCTTATCTGGAAATTTAGCTCTTGCTTGGGGATGACATTTAAGCTAGATTAAATGCTCTTGAAGGCAATCTTGGAGTATATCCACTTCAATGTTGAATGATCTCTTGCCAACTTACCAATTTTCCAAAGACATCTGGAAAATCCTTTCCTGATTTGTTCTTCAGGGATACCAGATGTTCTGTAATTGGATTCTTTAATTCATTATTAAAATAATTTTTTCTTCAGTTTAGCATGGTTTCTGAAAATCTCTTTGGCCTCTTTTGGAGGTCCTGCCCCTGGACCGAGAATCCTTGGTGTAGAAGGTGGAGCAGAGAGATATTTATAAGCTAAAATTTGTAAATCAATCATAAAAATAATTGGCAGGAAATTAATGACAACAATGATGATTGAGAAAAATATGCTGATTTTGCCAATGATGACCATTAATCGTCTCATATATATATATATATATATATATATATATATATATATATATATATATATATATATATATATATATATATATATATATATATATATATATATATATATATATATATATATATAATAATTTTTTAGATCCTCATGTAAGAGTTATAGGATTACCAGCAGCAGTTCAGGAAGCTGCCCAAAAAATTAGATATGAACTTCAACCACACCGAAAAATTACGATGAAGATGGATGTTTCCTGGACCTCTCATTCTCATATTATTGGCAAGGGAGGGAATACTATACAGGCTGTTGTCAAAAGAACTGGTAATTTTATGTTGCTAGATAAAAATGAGATTGTTTGTATTTGTTTGATAAAAATTTATTTAAAAAAAAAAAAAGTATAAAATCAATTTTTGGTGGTTTTAGGTGTGAGCATTCATTTTCCTGATGGAAATAAAAATTCTGAAGTTCACAAAAGTAATCAGGTTTCAATAAACAGCAGAGGGGAGGAACTGAATGGGTTAGAAGAGGCTCGAAGTGCAATCCGGGAGTTAACACCTTTAATTTTTACCTTTTCACTGCCAGCAGCAGCACAATTCATTAGAATTGTTGACACTTCAGTTATCATCTTGCAAATTCAAAATACATACAATGTGCAGGTAATTATATATTATATATATATATATATATATATATATATATATATATATATATATATATATATATATATATATATATATATATATATATATATATATATATATATATATATATATATATAAGGGATGAAACCAGATTTTTAAGCAATGTTTAATCCCCCCAAATTTTTTGTTTGAAATTCTGCTATTGGAAGTATGTACTTTATCAAGATTATTTCAAAAGACTGGAATTAATAGGTAAATTCTCAAAATCAAACTTTGCTACAAAATCTCAAATCAAAACTTTTAATGTAATTGAACTTTTTCAGACTGCCAATAATGCAGTAAACCCTCCACAAAATCTATATATATATATATATATATATATATATATATATATATATATATATATATATATATATATATATATATATATATATATATATATATATATATATATATATATATATATATATATATATTAGGGATGAAGTATCAATATTGGCATATTTTTAGGTATCAGTATCGACAAAAAATGACTGAAACTGATATCAGATTTAATAACTGAAGCATATATATATATATATATATATATATATATATATATATATATATATATATATATATATATATATATATATATATATATATATATATATATATATATATATATATATATATATATATATATATATTTCCTGGAAGGGGTTTCACCCTGCATCAGTGGGACCATTGAATATTTTGCCATCTCCTAGAATGCTCTAAAAGATCATGTTTTTCAGCTTGTTCTGGAGTATTATTTAAAATCTCAGGGAAGGTTTTCACCCTTACAATGTGAAAGCACCTTCTTCATCTAATTCCTAAACACTTTCTCAAAGAGCTCTTCAGAAGATCATTCTTCTCAGAGCTGTGGTTTTCCCTGCTGGTCCTAAAGTTGTTACAATCAGCAAGCAATAATTATAGGGCCAGGTTGCTAGTCCTGTTGCAATAATAATAATATTATATATATATATATATATATATATATATATATATATATATATATATATATATATATATATATATATATATATATATATATATATTATATATCTCTGGTGACAAAGCCAGAACCCTGCCAAATTCCATCAGAGTTGGGAAATACCGGAAACCTGGTCAAATTCCACCAGAGTTGGAGGGAAGTTAGAATCATAGCCAGTTAATAGCTGATGTGTCTCAATACACACCTTTTGTAAGAGTGCAAGTCAAAGGAAGTTGGGAAAATAGATAAAGGGAAAGTGTTCCAAACTTTACCAGTTGAATACATGTAAAATTGAGCATATCTTAGGTCTGTGTTTAGGGAGTTGGAGAGAGAAAGGTGGAGACTGTGTGGAAAAGCGTATAGCTTGAGCCCCTCTCAGTGGAGGAGTTATGCGGCAATAGAGCTCTGAAGAGCAGTGTCCGTTGTAATAGAGAAAATATAGAATGAGAATAGAGTGTAAGTTAAGACAAAAAGCCCTAGACTCTACCTTTTCAAGGAAGGCTGTGAGCATTCATTTTCCTGTTGGAATTAAAAATAAAATAAAAATGTGTTACACATACTTCATAAAGGGGTAAGCAACACCCCTATAAAGAGCAAGCAACTCGTGTAATGTGAAAAAATTGCAAAGGTGCCTTAGAACACCCAACCTTTTGGAAGATTGTTTATAAAGACGAGTAATGTGTTCCTTCTAAAAAAAAGAGCATGAAAAAGAAACACCGAGAAAATTAAGGATGGACGAAGGTTTAAGTTCTGTGTTTTTGAAGATGTCGTAGTTATGTGGAAGGTTGTTTAGAGTATAGATGGAAATGAATTTTTGAGACATTGAAAGCTTACTTTCTCTGCCCCAGGTTGAAATACGAGAAAAGTCAGAGATCAGTTGCTCCAAGGCCACCATTCTTGTCAATTAACTGCTCTTGGGAGTGGTCTTTCATATTGGAAAATTGATGAAGGGTGGAGTTACTAGCATAGGAGTGGATATGTGATTAAGTAATTGAGAGGTCTTTTATGAAAACTAGGAAAAGAGTTGGAGTTATTACAAATTCCTGAGGAACACCACTATTGATAGATTTAAAGGAAGAACTGTGGCAGCCTACAGCTGCTGCTATTGAATGACTGGAAAGAAAATCAGAGAGGATAAATTCTGGAAGAGGAAAGTTTAAAAATCAAAGATTTGTGTAACACAATTTTAGACTTTTGAAATGTCTAGCGTGACATTAACAGATTTACTGAAATGCCAAAGAAAGGAGGATGAAGAGTCAGAGAAGGGAAAAGAAATTTCCTGTAGAATTTTTTTTATGAAAGCCATCCTGGCTATCAGATATAAGATTAGAAGATTTGAAATCTTTCCAACTCTTAACAAGAATCTTTAGAAAGAATGGAGGGTGAAGAAATGGGATGGTAGCTGAAGGGTTGGAGAGGTCCCCCTTTTTCGGCACATGAATGAGAGCACATTTCCAGCGAGAAGGGAAGGTTGAAGTAGAAAGATAGACAAAATATTTTGCCAAAGCAGGGAACAAGCTAAAAAAAGTACATTTTGAGAACCACAGAAGGGATACAATCAGTACCTTATGCCTTCACAGTGTAAAGCTAAGAGAGAGCAGAATTGGACTTCTTTAGAAGAAATTACAATTTTAGACAATCTGAGCAAAAAGTTCAGTTTTTGAATAAGGTAAAATGGCAATTGTGCCGAAAGAAAATACTAGTAGAGGGAAAGAGGAAAAGGCAAAGTTTGAATTGACATTTTTTGCAAACTGTCTGAAAAAGAGGAAAAGGGGCTAGAAAAATTATTGCATATTCTATCGAGAGAGTTGTGAAGAACAAGAACAGATTTTGCATGATTATGGGATGAAATATAAATTGCACAATTTTCTAAAGTTTGAAAACAATGGAAATTCCGGAAGTCAGCATACCTGCAGCAAATAGTTTGAGGATAAGCAGAGTTAAACCAAGGTTTGAAAGGTTTAATAGGAAGGAAAGATTTTACTCCATGCCACAGTGAATCACCTTGGTAATGCGCTCCGCACAAGCATAGGGACCCCTCCCACAGAAGCAGGGAGGTACACAAACCCAAACCCAAAAACCCAATATCCGGGTCTGTTTCTTAATTAGTTTTATAAATTCCTAATTTTCTAACACATTGAAGGGTAAATTTGCAGTGAAAAAAAAACCGTGCGATTTCCTTTCCTGTCAATAGTGGTGTTCCTCATGGTTCTGTCTTATCTACTCTATTCTTACTTTTCATTAATGATCTTAGCTCTTCTTCTAACCCTATCCATTCATATGCCAATGACTCAACCCATCAATCTTTTACTAATTTCAAATCTGCTCCTTCCTTTGCATCTAGAGTTGCCTCTCATCTTCATCTCTCCGATTCCATTCTTGCAGATTTGGATAAAATTTCCCAGTGGGGTCGTCTCAACCTTGTGAAATTCAACTCTTTAAAAACTCAACTTCTAGAAATCTTCCTCCCAAAGATACCTTTTAACTTTTCGATTTCTTTCGATGGTTCTCCCAACTCTTCTGTTGACAATATAAACATCCTTGGCCTACACATAACTAAATAATGTCTTGGAAATCTCACAAAGAAGCTGGGAGTTCTGTATAGACTGCGAGAATTTTCTTCCTCGCAGTTACTCCAATTATACAAGGGTCTCATCCGCCCTTGTATGGAGTACTGTTCTCATATTTTAGAGTGGCTTAGGTTTCACTCTTTTAAATGAGGCTGTATCAAAGGCTAAAAGACTTAACTGTTCCGCTCCTTCTAATTCACTTGACTCTTTATCTTTGCGACGTGATGTTGGTGCCTTCTCTCTTTTCTATAGGTACTACAGCAGCAAATGCTCGAGGGAACTATCCACCTGTATATCTCCATCTTTACGTCGTCCTCGTGGCACAAGGGATGCATTGTCTGCGCATCAATTTTGCGTAAACATAGGCAACTCCAGGCTTGTCTGCAATGGTGCCTCCTCCTTTCCTGCCACCTCTGTTTTGTGGAATTCTCTCTGCCGAATTTAATCTCAATTTCTTTAAAGTCCACATCTGCACTCACCTAAGAAATTTTCATTAGGTGGGACCTCCATGGGTCGTTTTTGTTTGTTTTTATTTTTTTTACTTTATTTTTATTCTAATACCCCCTCCTTGAAGCGCTTTGCCCGTGATCGGTGGTGATGTGTAAAAGAAAAAAAAGGGGACCAATGAAAATTGAAGAAAAACAAAGTGAGGGTTTAATATCTCTCGTGTGTGAAATCACTAATGATGAATTGACATCTTTTCAAGAAATCAAATAACATTAAAATTCTTTGGAAAACTATGTACATTTTTTTCCTAACCTGAAGTGGAAAAGGTCAGAGGCTTACATATGTGTGCATCAGATCGGAGATACATCTGTATGCATCAGATTGGAGAAAATTGATTTCATGTGTTTTAAAAGAAATTAGGAACTTGTCTTGATATATTTAATTTGAAAGTCTCCAAGCCGAAGAAAATTTTGAAAATTAAAAAAAAAAAAGGAAATCTTGTTAAAAGATTTTACCAGTAGAGTACATGAGTAAAGAAAGAATGAGGTTAGGGATTTCCCTAACTTTTATCCAGTCAGTTTTGGCAAAGATATTTTATAATAGATGAAGTATTTTGTTTTATTATACTTACAGAGCAATACCTGTCGATTTAATTTTCTTGTAAATATGTACTGTTGATTATATTTGAACTTGCATCTATAATCAGGATGAAACATTTAATTTCTTCCCATTGGTAATATGTTGTTATATTTAAGGCAGAACTTCAGTTGATTAACGAGGACACCCTTTTTGGTTCAGTGAAAGGTAATGAGTGGGATGCAGTCAGGGTAAAAGAAGCAACACTATGTCTTCTACATGCTCTTTGTGGTAATCTTGCAGTAAGAAAACTTTTATTATTATTATTATTATTATGAGATATTGTAAGTTATATATATATATATATATATATATATATATATATATATATATATATATATATATATATATATATATATATATATATATATATATATATATATATATATATATATATATATATATATATATATATAAAAATAGAACCAAATGACCGTTCAGTTGACAGTTGAAGTTTCACCTCAACACCATGCATTTATTCTCGGTCCACATTCAGAAGTTATTCAGAAAATAATGCAGAAAACATCAACCAGGTATTTTTTTTATGTATACCAATAATAATTTTAGTTTTGAGAATGGTATCTTAAAAAGCATTAGTATATGCATTATTATTATTATTATTATTAATTTTAGAATGTAACTTTATTCTTAGAAATTTGTAAAACGTATTGACAGATCTAATGTGATTGAGAAAGGCTATACACACATGTTAAATTAGCATTGTGTAGAAACTTTAGTTGAACTAATTTAGTCATTTTTAGATTTGAACTGAAGTAGATTTGTAGATTAATTATCAAATTGTTCACCACAACAATGAATAAGAGTCAAGTTGATAAATCGATTGTTTTATTGCTAAATTGGTATGAGGTTGTCTAATTTGTCAATGAATGAATATTAGATGGTAAATGTTTTTTTTTTTCTTTTAAAGTTTATGAATGAAATTGAGAGAGAAAAAAAAAATACATAGAAATAGTGTTCAGTTAATGGGATTCGGAAAAAGTAGACACGTGCGAGTGCATTGATAGATCGTGTGAGAGTAATAAAAGACGAAAAGGGGTGAAAGCCACGTAAATTGAAGAATAATGCTGAAGCTATTATGAATGTTTATATGCTTTTGTTTATTCGCATTCAGAAAAAAAATTGTTGGGGTATCAAGAATATTGTTAGAATGCTTAGGGTACAGAAAATGATTTCAACGATATATGGAGATGTGCAGATCAACATGTAAAGCAGTATTGTCTGTTACTTGAGGTTAATAATGCATCATAACATATGGCATCGTGGCTTTTTCGGCCTCGAGAGGGAAACTCTGAAGAAGTTCAACTCATCAATAAATGACGAGCCTGGGAAGGAATTTTTTTTTTTAAATTAAAATTTGTTCTATATTAAATTCTGCATTATTTAATAAGATGAACTAGAAACTAGTGTGATGTAGAGTTCCATTTAATCTGCTGTGGATTGGGAAACTGAGTAAATTGACTTGGTTTGACAATTTAGAATTTAATTTAGAACATTTTAATTTAAAAAAAAAAAAATCCCTTCCCAATCAAGTTCATACGAACATTAATTAATTATGAGTAAAAATGCAAATTCATTGAAGGTAATTCTTATTTTGGATTAGGAAACCGAGTAAATTAACTTGGTTTGACAAATTTTACTTTTTGTTCTTATAAAAAATGCTGTTAAAAAAAATATTTTATATTTAAACATTCAAAATTATATTTTCAGTAGGTAATTTCTAATCTTTAGATTGGAAGATTTAGCACATTTAGAGAGAGAACATTGATAATTATTTGTTTTCAGAATTTCATTTCCTGATTTAAGTGATTCGTTACTTCCGCCATTAAGTCGGTCAACAGTCAAAATCTCAGGCGCAATTGAAAATGTTTATTTAGCGAAGCAAAATCTAATAGTAATATTATATATATATATATATATATATATATATATATATATATATATATATATATATATATATATATATATATATATATATATATATATATATATATATATATATATATTTATTAAAAATATAATTATAATATATTATTATATATATATATATATATATATATATATATATATATATATATATATATATATATATATATATATATATATATATATATATATATATATATATATATATATATATATATATATATATATATATATATATATATATATATATATATATATATATATATATATATATATGAGATTTCTTATAGACCTCATAGTTTTTACCTAGATTTGAACATGTTTTAGTATCATTCTCTATTTCTATAATGTAATATTTTTAGAACATTTTGTGATCCTCACTTCTGTTCAGATTTTTTCATTTTCAGTAGTATGTAATACAATCTTTGTGCAAGACATCATTTTTTTAATAAGTTTTCACAGTTGTGCATATTGCACATCACAAATGTTTCAAATTTGCTATCGTTGAAAGGCTATCATTTGTAAATACAGTAGAACAATTCTTTCCATATTTTACTTCAACTTTTCCTTTTTCGGCATTTTGCACCACCTTTAATATTTTCACAAAAGTAGATCGTACAATATACACATTACCACAGATC
>SEYY01006934.1:0-10000 GCA_009176605.1 Armadillidium nasatum | reverse complement strand
ATGATATTAAATTCAAAACAGCATTTTTTTAAGCAGAACAGGATGAACACACATTTAGAATAGGAGCAACTGAAAAAACTGCTGTCATTGTTAAGTGGTGGGCTTGAGAGTGGAAATGTGAATGGATTCTAGTAATTTTAAGTCGAGTAGTTGGTTGGTTTGTATGATGATGGAGAATGGATTAGAGTCTATTAGGTGGTCTTTACTATGGCTATGATTTCTAATGCTGGAAGTGTTAGGAGAAGTGAAAAGATTACCCGTTTGGTCAAAAAAGATGTCAAAATTTGTTTTTCTCTTTTTTTCAAATATTTAATGACCTAGTTTCAGACTTTGAAGTTAACCATCGCTTCGAACAGGAAAATAAAAATAAATTACTCACATGTTCAAAGCTCTATCCGACGAAGGTTCCATTTTATTTGCAGTTTCAGTGCTAATAGTATATGGAGAAGGATTTGATGTTGAGAAATGGTCTAGAGTGCTGGAGTTATCTCCAAGGAGATGAAGGAGGCTAAAAGGAAGCTGCATCATCTGCTCAAAGTTATTTTGGATATATATTGGCATTGCTATCAATGAAATCACCTAAAATGATGATTTGAGAGTAAGGAGAAAAAGAGAGAATTATGCTCTATTTTGAAGTAAAGATAGTAGAAAAAAATTTAGGATTGTTAGTAAAGTTATTCAATAAAAAGCTGAACAGACGAATTTTGTTATAGAATGGTAAGACAGTCGAAGCCTCAAAGTTGAAAAATAGGAAGGCTCCATATTCAAGACATGAAACAAGATATTTACATATATATATATATATATAAAATATTATATATATATATATATTATATATATAATATATATATATATATATATATATAGTATACTATATAATATATATAATATATATATATATATATGTGCTGTGTGTGTGTGTAGTGTGTGTGTGTGTGAGTGTAAATAAAATAGAATTTTCCCCCTATATTTTTTATATATATATATTTATATATTTATTTATTTATAATTTATTTAAACATTTAATAATTTTTTCCTTTTTTACATAATTCCGAAGCTCTTTTCTTGACTCCCATCTTGCCTGGTGCCCGGGGCAAGAGGTACCCCCTGCCCCTCCACTAGTTACGTCCATACCTGTATATGTAGTAAAATAGGATTGCTACAATAGTCAATACAGAGGCATATGCAATTACCTTCATTAACTCTGTGAATTGTTTGGTTTCTAAAACTAAATACGACAAAACCATAATTTTCAAAGAAAACGGGAAAAAAAGCTGTAAATAATTTAATTAGACACATACTACGTAACATTGGATTAGGTAAATGGCTTGGCTAAATACGGCCTAGTCAAGATTCTACTATGCAAAAATCTGCAGATTTCCCTAGTTTAGTGGTCCGAGTTCTGAATTAGTAATATATATAATATATATATTATATATATATATTTATATATATATATATATATATATATATATTATTATATATGATATATATATATATATATATTATATATATTATATATATATTAATATATATATATATTTATATATATATATATATATATATATATATATTATATATATATATATATTACTAAATTCAGAACCGGACCACTAAACTAGGGAAATCTGCAGATATTTGCATAGTAGAATCTTGACTAGGCCATATTTAGCCAAGTCATTTGCCTAATCCAATGTTACGTAGTATGTGTCTAATTAAATTATGTACAGCTTTTTTTCCCGTTTTCTTTGAAAATTATTTTTCTTTGAAAATTATGGTTTTGTCGTATTTAGTTTTAGAAACCAAACAATTTACAGAGTTAATGAAGGCAATTGTATATGCCTCTGTATTGACTATTGTAGCAATCCTATTTTACTACATATACAGGTATGGACGTAACTAGTGGAGGGGCAGGGGGTACCTCTTGCCCCGGGCACCAGGCAAGATGAGAGTCAAGAAAAGAGCTTCGGAATTATTTGAAAAAAGCAAAAATTATTGTGTTTAAATAAATTATAAATAAATAAATAAATAATTAAACAAACGATATAACGCGTAGATCCGCACGGCAACCAAACACACACACACAGACATATATATATATATATATATATATATATATATATATATATATATAAATATATTATATATAATAATATATATATATATATATATATATATATATATTATATTTAATATATAAATATATATAATGCTTACCGAATTAAATTTTCTTGATCCACTAACGTAAGAGTGTGGATGTTAATTATTAAATTGACCATCCATAAGAAGATTACAGAATCCTATAATATATAATAATAAAATAATAATAGTAATAATAGTAATAATAAAAATAATAATAATAATAATAATAAAAATTGATTAACAAAAATTAGTAATAATGGTAATGAAGATGATAATAATAATTATAATATAATAGTAATTAATTTTTTATTAAAAATTAAGAGTAACAATTATAATAATGATAAGAATAATAAAAACATTAGTAATGTTAATAAAAATAGTAGGGGTATAATAAATAATAATAATAATAATAATAATAATAACAATAAATAATAATAGTTAATAAAAATAATAGTAAAAGTAAATAGTAATAAATAATTATTATAATATTTTATAGTAATAATTATAATATTTATAATAATAATTGTCAATACTAATAATTAATAATAATTAATAATAATAATATAATTAATAATAATAATAATATAATAATAAGAATAATAATAATAATAATAATAATAATAATAATAATAATAATAATAATAAAAATAATAATAATAGCAATAATAGCTTACCTCATATTCACAACTAATTTTAAGTCTTTCGTAACTTTGAAATGTTTCTTTTTGTAAATATTTTAACTGAAAACTTTTGTTTCCACTTTTAACAAATCTTTGTTTAGTTTTTTTTAGAAAATTTGGTAAAAAAATATTTTCACATTTTCCAACTTAATTAAATGTAAACGTCTGATATATATATCATATGTATATATATATATACTTATATATATATATTATATATATATATATTATATAATATATATAATATATATATATATATACTATATATAGTATATATATATACGATATTATATATATATATAATTAATGTTATATATATATATATTATATATATATATTATATACTACACCGTATCCCGCATGATGAAGGGTGGAGTCAATTGCAGAAAATTGAAATTCCTGCAATATATATATATATATATACATAATATAATATATATATATATATATATATATATATATATATATATATATATATATATATTATATATATATATAATATATATTAATATACTATATATAATATATATTATATATATATATATATATATATATAATATATATATATATTATATTTATATAAATATTATATAGTATATATTATATATATATTATATATATATATATATATATATATATATTATATATATATATAATAGTATATATATATATATTATATATATATATATATATTTATATATATATATATATATATATATATATAATATTATATATATATATATATATACAAATTAAATCGTGTCGTATGTTAAAGCAATAAATAACCCCAAAGAAATAAAGCATTTAGTAAAACAGTTCAAGTTATTAATAATGGAGATTGTATTACTTTCCAAATGGATTTTTCGAGCAGTATCATTATTATCAGGAAATATTTCATTATCACGTAAAAAATTGAGTTGACTTCGTGGAATTATGTTGGACGTATTGATCTTACTGATAAATATATGATCAGCTTTGATGTTATATTGTTTACCAAGGTGCTTGTATGTCTGACCTTGAAGTAGTTGAAAAGATTAATTGAAAAGATTTTCCACTTCCGGTATATATTGGTTTTTATACAACTAATAGAGTTATGTATTTCAGAGCCCTGTTTTTCATTCAATGGAGAGTTTTATTTCCAGATTTCTGGATTGAGTTTGGGCTCACCATTTTCACTCATTTTAAAGCAATGTTTTTATGGAACTTTTTGAAGTTAAATTTTTACTAGATATTTTTGACAAAATGTTTTTGGGTCATACGTAGATGGCATTTTTCCTGTTTTACCTAATTTTTCACCAGAGGGTCTTTCTGTTTCTTAATGATTTGCAATTCAGACATTAAATTCAACTTTGAGCTGAAATATAATTTTATGAATTATTAAATGTAATATCTGTTATATAAGTTATTCAAAAATTGAAATCCAATTCTTTTTAAATCATTAAATATAAATAAGAATGCAACGAGAGAGAGAAAAAAAAATCTTTTGTTATTTCGGGAATTTTTTTTTTTTGCGTAGCTTTTATTACATATTCAACATACTTTTTCTTCTTACATTTTGTTTGGAGAGCTACAAAAACCCTAATATTAAATAGTTTTTCTTTAAATTTATAACATAACAACTACTTTAAAAATTTATAAGATTTCTTTTAAAATTATAAGATTACTTTAAGAGGTATACATATATATGTGTTGGTTATATAAGAAGAATACCATTTGATAATTGACTGCAAAATTTGGACAGAAATAGTTCAAGCAAATACATGTTAAATAAAGTTTTCAGATAGCTTTTTTTCTAAGTTAATAATTACATGTTATTTTGGGACGAACATAATGATTATACTCATTAATATATTTTTATTTCAATGGTACATAATACATAATTAACAATTTTTATTAAATAATATTCTAAATAATTATATATTTTTTTGCATTAGAATAGTGGGTTTAAGTAGGTTGGGAGGGGAAATCGTACACTTAAATTTTGCTATGGAAAAAATTAAAAATTTTGAAACTTTTAAATTTATGTAAATTATATTCTTTATTCTACACTAAAATTTTATCGTCACCAGAAGTTACTATCCACCTTGCAGTAAGTAAATTGAAATTAATTAACTAAAGAAAATCTCCTACAAAAGACAATTTTTTATGCCCGTTCAGGTAACCGAATCTGAGGTTCCAATCTCGATTTGTATTCTTCGCAGTTGAGGCGAGAACGATGGGCGAACCTCGATCCTTAAGCCAGAGAAAACTAACTTACTCACAGAGATACTGCGAACTCCCATCATTTTATTTTTTTCCGATTCCATTTTTCCCGACCTAGATAAAGTTTCCCAGTGTGATTATATCAATTTTGTGAAAATTAATTCTTTAAAAACTAAAACTTCAACAAAACTCCCACTAACAAAAACCTAAATTTGATATTATTTTGGTTGATTCTTTGGTCTCTTCCGTTTGCAGTATCAATATCCTTGGTTAAAAATAAAAAAAATTTCACATCTGATAGGAAATGTTTCAGGTTTCACCTTTGTTTTGGATATCTTTGAGATACAAGATAAAAGGCATATACACTATTTCGCAGTTTGACTTTTATTTCTGTCATTTTTGTGACACGTAGCTGTTGATTTGTCTCTTTACTGTAGGAACTACAGTGGTAAATGTTCGATGGATCTAATCATTCGCTTACTACCACCTTTACGAATTCCTTACTGCAAAATGGGAAAAGTGTCTGAACATGAACTTTCTGTGAACATTGACAATCCAAATTTGTTTATTTGGTGCTTCACTCTTTCCAGCCACCTCTGTTCTGTGAAATTCTCTTCTATATCCAGTCTTTCCTGTCAAATTCATTCTTCTTTATTTAAACTTTGCCTGTGTTCGGCCTTTTATTGGTCCTGTCCTTTTTTATTACATTGTGCTCACCATCATTAATGCTCTACCTATGAGAGGTGGAGATAAATGTTAAACATCTCCTGTAGTGACCACTATTGCTCTCTAAAATATTTACATTGCTCTTGCACTCCATATATCTCTATTTTCTCGTATTCTTTAGACTTTAAAGCTTTCTTCATTGTCATATTTCTGCATTTTCGTAACTTTAACACTCATACTAAATTCTAATCTTTTCTTTCACCCCCCAGTCTACCTTTAACTTTGCTTCTGTTAGAAATGATGATTGAACATGTCTTGTCCCCTGCTTCTCCTCTCAACATATTCACATCCAACAATTTTTCTTTTTTTCATTTATTTCATACATTCAACACAAAATTATAACCTATCACTCCACTCGCCTAAATAAATTTGTGCATATTTTGCTTATCATCATCGGTTTCTTTTTGCAATCTCTCAAACAGCACACAATTTTGATATTTTTTCCCTTTTTTTCATTTTTACCTTCTGTTCTCATGGGATATTTTCCACAAAAGTACCCAAATCTGCTTTCAGTTCATTTCAAAACAACTTACGCATTTCGCATTACTATTTACGGGGCAAATGCATTCACAAATATCAAGAGCTAACAAATTTACTTTCTTTCTTATACTCTCATCATTATTATTTTATAGTTATTACTACACCTCTTTAGTCTGGCTCACTCATTCAGCTTTGAAACCAGTCCTGCGTAGCTTTAAAACCATTCTTTTTTTGTTACTTTTCAGCATAATCTACTTAAAGCTTAAGTAATATCCACCTCTCCCTCATTACAAAGTAGCCGTGTCTCTTCTTTCTCACAATCATTATCTCACCTCTAAAATTTAATCATGAGGCACTGACGAGACTGGAACTAAATATAAATATGCCAAATTCAGTAAAATTGGCAAAACAGTTTCAATAACATAGCTTAACCTAACCTAACATAACCTAACCAAACCTAACCTAAATAAGTTTTAATGTTTTGACTTAGTACTGAAAAAATATCACTAAATATTAAGGAACCAGATGTATACAGTAATTGCAATTAAATTAGATCCTAAAATCAGGACCATTTGCCGTAAAAAAAAAAAAAAAAAAAAAAAAAAAAAAAAAATCATCAGGTTTGAAGATCACACTAACTTGAAATGTCAACTAGAAAATAATGTAACTGAAAATTGGTAGGTATTAATAAGAAAATGAATCTTGCTTACATTTTATTATTACAATTTTTCATACATTAATTTATTTTTATAATAACTAGGAAAGAAATTTTTATTTTTATTTATTTAGAGTAATTAATAATAGGATCCATAAATTGCCTGACATACAAATTTAAAGGATAGGTGACATATATTTAGAATTAATTCTATGAAAAAAATAAATAAATACAGGTTAAAGATTTTTTAAATTATGAATTTATTTTTCTTCAGAAAAAAAATCACACAAGAACCTTTGTTTTATTGAAGCTTTTTACGTATTATTTCGCCGGCAAAGACGCAGATGCTGATTAGAAGCCCTCCAAATAAAAGATAAAAAGCAGTTTGCAAATCAGAAAAACTTAAAATACTATTTCCTGTGAAAAATTTAATATATATATATATATATATGATATATATATATATATAATATAATATATATATATATATATATATATATATATATATATATATATATATATATATATATATATATATATATATATATATATATATATATTTAGGGATGGATGAAGTATCGTATCGGTATCGGCAAGTATCGCATATTTTCATACCGGTATCGGTATCGTATCGGCCTTTTCAGTATCGGTATCGTTATCGGCAAAAAATTGATAGAGTAAAGTATCTTTATCGGTATGGTATCGGTAGTTTTATCGGCGGTATCGGTATCGGCATCGGGTATCGGGTATCGGTTCGGTTTAGGTATCGGTAAAATTGGTATCGCTCCATCCCATTATATATATATAGATATATATATATATATATATATATATATATATATATATATTATATAATATTTATTATATATATATAATATATCTATATATATATATAAATATTATATTATATTATTATATATATATATATATATATATTATATATATAATATATATATATATATATATATATACTATATATATATATCATTGGAGTATTCTTTGTCTCGGGGACGCTTCTGTCCTGCTAAAAAGGTAGGGCGTAACCTTGATGGATGGTAAATTCATTCCATCTGAATAAATTTTTTTCTCAAATCCATGGTTCGATGGCAATTGATCTCTTGCCCTTGGAGAGAGACAATGCTTACGTGATGGAAAAAACTCTCCTTTCCTATATTCTTGCTAATTTTCACTGGAATCGTTGCAGGGATTTCTTACTAAGCGTACTTTCATTAAAAAGTGCGCGCTCCTATCTCTCCTACTGATAAAAATTTCTGGCCTCTTGTCAAAAATATCTCTAATAACTTCTGTAAATCTGCCTTTCCTCCTCTTATTGGCTCTGATGGTTCTGTAGCTAATACTCCTTCTGAAAGGACGTAAGGAAGGCCAGTGGCCCGGATGGCATTCCCCCTCGTGTTCTGAGGGATTGCTTCCAAGTTGGCCGGTCCTCGTTCAGCTCTACTCTATCTTAATACTAATACTTTTCCTCTATGCTGGAAGCGTGCGTTTGTTCAGCCGATCCCGAAAAAAGGTAGTCGCTCTGACCCTTCTAACTATCGACCTATAGCTCTCACTTGTGTTCTGTCTAAAATTTTTGAAACTCTCCTCAACTCTCATTCCTGGATCATTTGGATCCATTTCTTTTTTGATCATCAGTATGGCTTTCGAGCACGAGGTCAACTTGGTGCATACTTTCCTATCTACTCATCTATGGTCTTCTGCCTTAGGACTTCGGAGTCTTGTGTGGTGCGCTTGACATATCAAGCTTGACCGGTATGCATGCGTCACTACTCTCAATCCCTTCTTCCTCTCTCTTTGCTATCTTGTCTAGTTTTCTCTCAGATCGTTCCATTTCGCACTTGTAGATGGAGCGACTCATCCTCCATTTCTGTCACTGTGGTGTTCTCAGGGTTCAGTTTTATCTCAACTTATTCTTACTTTTCGTTAACGATCTTCTCACTCACTTCTAACTCTGTTCAGTCTTACGCTGATGACTCAACTCTACATTCTTATACTCATTTCAAATCTCTCCTCTTTTGCTTCTAGAGTTGCTTCTCGTCTTCAACTTTCCGATTCTATTCTTGCCGATCTGATGGAATTCCCGGTGGGACATGCAACTTGTATTTCACTCTTTAAAAAATCAACTTCTTACATCTCCCTCTCAAAACACCTCCTACTTTCCTATCCTCTTCAATGCTCTCCCGTCTCACCTGTAAATAACATTAACATTCTTGTCTAAAAAGAAACCAACATATACAATGGTTGCTAAGCTGACACTAAGAAGCTGGAATTCTGATAAGTTGCGAGAATTTTTCTTCTGGCATTTACTCCAATATATAAAGGGTCTTATTCGCCCTTGTATGGAGTACTGTTCTCACATTTGGGGCTCGGCTCCTCTCTCTTCGGATAGGGTTGAGTCATATGAGATTAATAAACTGTCCCTACTTTCAAACTCTCTTGAGCTCTTCTCTGGACCTATTGGCTTATCTCTTTCTACAGGTAGCTGCAATGGCAGGGATCCAGGCGTATTCTGTTTCTCCTCTTTCCAGCCACCTCTATTCTGTGGAATTCTCTATAATCTTATTTTTCCTGTTTTAATCTTCACTCTTCAAGCTTCGTCTGGCCACCTGAGGGCTGTGCGTTAGGTGTGTGTGTTCGTGTGAGTTTGTCCCTGTGTGTGCCCCTCTTGAAAAGGGCTCTGCCGTGTTGGTGTTTGTATATATATATATATATATATATATATATATATATATATATATATATATATATATATATATATATAATATATATTAATATATATATATATATATATATATTATATTATTATTTTAACAGTTATCTTAGTAATATAATAAGAAATTTTAAATAACACATTATATATTACTCTCTTGAAATTTGGGATATTTCTTCCAGTTAATAGAGTTGTCTTTCATTATCTTTGAATAAATTCCCGTTTCAATTAGTTTGTGTAATACTTTGTTAAAAGGTTCGGTAAGAGGCGAATATTTGGCAAAAACAATGCAAATGTACGTATGAGACACCTGTAATAAAGAATAATGATGAAATTAAAACAAAACTATTGAATAATAATAATAATAATGATAATAATAATAATAAT
>SEYY01006933.1:0-10720 GCA_009176605.1 Armadillidium nasatum | reverse complement strand
TATATATATATATATATATATATATATATATATATATATATATATATATATATATTATATATATATATATATATTTGGATGCTTTTATGAAAGTTTTCTTCAAAAAAATACTACTACTACTACTACTACTACTACTACTACTACTACTACTACTACTAATAATAATAATAATAATAATAATAATAATAATAATAATAATAATAATAATAATAATAATAATAATAATAATTGCAGAAGCATGTTTGCAACTTTTAAAAAAATATAACTATGACGTAATAACCTTTAAATGTTGCCAATTAGTTTTTTAAATTTATTTTTAATTGTATATCGAAAATTATGTAAGGTTTCCATAACGTTTACTCAACTATAGAATAAACTCTGCTCTCCTTATCAGGAAAGTGGTTTATAATAAAATAAAAACAATTCCACATTCTCCTTGAAAGTTTATTACTGATGTACTGAATACTTCGTAAATAGTTGCCACATAGTCACTATTTTTCTTTAAATGATAGTTGCCAGTTTACCCCTTGATATTTGGGATACATTTCCAAAAAGTTTCCTCTGAAGTGATAGCAGATAAATACAGTGATATAGCTTATAATTAAGAATTAGTAAAGAGCTAGTGAAAAGTACGTTTTATTTAATTTTGTTTTTAAAAATCTTGGGAAAACATCGTGTTTTAGTCAGTTTTACGTGGAGTCAAGGTAAATATATATTCAAATATATATGTTTTAAATATGTACAACTCTTATTTTATGCATTTAGGTCTTCTTTTGTTCTTTCGTCATATAGGCCTATATCAAGGCCTTCTAAATTTAGTATCGGGACATGTCGACCTTTAATCGACCATGATTAAGGTATTCTCCAACTCTGGTGGAAAGTGATAGATATTTGACCTTTGCCTACCAAATTAATTATATATATATATATATATATATATATATATATATATATATATATATATATATATATATATATATATATATATATATATATATATATATATATATATATATATATATATATATATATATATTAGGGATGGAGCGATAAAAATTTTTACCGATACCGATACCGATAATCCCCTAAAATTCCCCTAAGCCGATACCCGATACCTGAAAATATGCCGATACTACTGCCGATACTACTACCGATACCACTACCGATACCCAATAATTTTACTTCCGATACCGATACCGATACCGATACCGATACTGATACCGATACCGATACCGATATGCCGATACTATACCGATACCGATACTTCACTCCATCCCTATATATATATATATATATATATATATATATATATATATATATATATATATATATATATATATATATATATATATATATATATATATATATATATATATATATATATATATATATATATATATATATATATAACTATTCCATTATTTGTATGCCGATGATTTTAATATTCAGTTTGTACTCTCTTCAAATTTGTTCCTTTTGTATTTAGAATTGCCTCTTTTCTTTTTTCTGATTTTAATCTTGCTAAAATGGAATTTAATTTTTCCATTAGATCGCCTCAACCTTGTTTTCGAAATGTAAAAATTTCCCTACCACAAAACTCTCTCTCAAAGATTCTTTTAACTTATTTTTTTTTTTAATCCAAGGGTATAAGCCTATTTATTATTATTATTATTATTATTATTATTATTATTATTTATTATTATTATTATTATTATTATTATTATTATTATTATTATTATTATATTTGCAACGCAACGTTGGTTATCTTCATTTTCTATATAGGCATTTAACACCAAGAGGTGACAAAGTTTACCATCTAATAATAAACTTTGGAGGTGACTGGAACTGGTCGGTTGTATTTACCATTACCTATATATATATATATATATATATATATATATATATATATATATATATATATATATATATATATATATATATATATATATATATATATATATATATATATATATATATATATATATATATATATATATATATATTATATATTATTATTTTTTTTTTTTTTTTTTTTTTTTTTTTTTTTTTTTTTCAGATTAACAATTGGCTGTTCAGAGAAAATTTTTATTGATTGTAAATTATATTAATAATTTTTGTGAAATTAAAATGTTTCACTATTAGACAAGAATAACACATTTTCACAGCATTGTTGTTTGTTAAAACCAAGCAAAAGTTTGAAACTTTTCTACAATCAAACTCTGTTCTTTCGTTTTAAGTCAAGATGGATTACATCTTATCATGCCCAATTTGCACTTTTGAATATAAAAGAGCTTCTGTCACTCCCCTAATATTGGATTGTGGACATACGTTTTGTTCAGATTGTATAAAAGAACTTGAAACAAACCCCACTTGTCCTAATTGTCGATCAAATATTGATAGAGAATATCCATGGAACTTTCCTATCAACTATTCACTATTGAGTTTAATTGAAGAAAGCCAATCAATAAGTAAATTAAATATCGATATAGTGTATCGAATTAAAAATTTAAAAGAAAAGTATTCTATTAGAAAAGATGTCCTGAATAATGAAAAGGGTAAAATTTCTAAGAATTTGAAAATGATTGACGATGAATTACAGAGACTAGAAACCATGGAACATTGTTACTTTGATGGAAATTCAGGAATAGAATTGAAAAAACAATTGCACAAAATGGAAGAAGAATATCAACAATTTCCTCTTAATAATCTTCTACAATTCGAAGAGCTTGATCATTATGCAAGTTTTTCAAAGAAAAAGGAAGGAACCACCAAAGCCCTTCTACGTGAGGTAAGATATGTGAATTCTATACAAATTTTAATTTTTTAACATATCAGCTAGTTTAATACCTAGTACCAAATTAAGATTGAAGTTTAAATTATGATTTTAAGTCTAATAAATATTATTCTAAATCCATTATATAATTTAATAAAGTATTTTTGAAGGTCTGTTTAGTGCAAAGATAATGAGAGTAATAAAACAGGACAAAGAGTATATATGAAAATGAAATTTGTGACAACAGCTAAAGGGTATTCGAAGCTGTAGTAATATTATGAATCACGTGGTTAGTAAAAAGTTTATTGTTAAATGGAGTGAATTGTGGATGTTGTCTAATTGATTAATTGTGTGAAAAAAAGATAAAAGTTGAGGTATTTGCGACAGTTATTTGGTATAAGAAAACCGCAAGGAAAGAGGCGATGGAGAAGATGAATTATTCTGGATTGAATTTAATTGGATTTTAAAAAATTTTCGTAAATGAAATTAAGTGAAAAATTTTCTTCATCTCGAAGTGAGGTAAAGTGAAAGAGAATTTGTGTGAAGATGAAAATCGAAATGAAATATTGGTAAAGGTTACCAAGTACAGGCAAGTGCTTTTGAATAACGAATTAAAAGAAAAGTTAGTTAAGATATCTTGATAGAGAACCATGAATATATTGAAAAAAATAAAACAAAAGCGAAATAAAATATTGGAAGATTTCATAAGATGACATAATTTAGAAAAAAGGTAAGGGCAAGAATATAATAGGAAATTATGGTACGAAAAAACTAAGCCTACTTTTGAAAAGAAATAAATAAACATCACATAACATTGAAAGTGTGTGAAGCTCTTTCTCGAGTTCCGAGTTTGGACTTTTTGTTCTGAATTATAATTATGTTGAAAACGAATTAATTCCTTTAAATTTATTAATACTGATTAATTCGGGACATTTTGTAGAGTTAAAAAATGCTTGAAAAGTAAAATATTAATTAATAAAAACTAGTGCAAGATAATTTTAAAACATTAATGAAAAGAGAAAACGGAGAGCAGGTTTCAATAGACATATATATATATATATATATATATATATATATATATATATATATATATATATATATATATATATATATATATATATATATATATATATATATATATATATATATATATATATATATATATATATATATATATATATCGACTGTTCTATGCGTACATGAGTAGTATTCTGCATTTGCTGCAATCCTGCATTCTCAGGGACCTTCCAGACCTTTTCTTTGTGTTCACGGGACCCCAAATTCGAGTTAATTTCAGTCGGTCTGAACCGCAAAAAAAATGGTCAGGAAAGAGAGTGAGGTGAACGCAGCGATTTTGCAAACAGGCAACTTCCTGATACCATTTTTGGAGGGTTCACGGGGCTCCCGCTGGGGCCCCTTCCCCAGACTTGAGGCCAATTTCAATTGGTGTACCCTCCAAAATGGTGTCAGGAAAGAGCGTGAGGTAAATTTGAGAGGAGTGATTTGCCTTGCGATATACTACTTACATGGATGTCATTGGAATGAAATATGGTAAAATAAGATGAATAAAGAATTCAGAAAGAAAAGAGATTAAGAAACATGTAAGAAATCTTCTGAGAGTTTCAGCATATTTGAATGAATTTCAATTTAATTAAAATGGTAAAATTAAAATTCATAATTCATCGGCATGGAACCAAGTCTAGAACTGAAGCTGCAAAATGTATTTCAATCAACACATACATGAATATTTACAAATTACTGATGCTTTTTGACGGTTAACGCCATTTAAAAGAAAATAAGCGCTAATTTCAAACTGCCAACTGTCTTTTATTTTATCCTTGATTTTATCGTCATTACGTATAGAAAATATAGCAGGGGCAAGGAAGAGATTGCAATAGGTTTGACGACTAATAAAAGAACATCGAACCAATGTAAATGCTCGGGAAAAGATGAGTAAGAGTGATATTAGTAGTAGTAGTATTTGATATTTTTGCCTTATGAATGTGAAACTTCAACTTTAAATATAAAGCAAAGGTCATGTAAATAAAGTTTGGCATAAAAGTTTTGTGGTGGATAGATATTGTGTTGCATGATAGAGATTAGGAAAATATGCGATGACGGTGCTGGGTGGTATGAACATGTTCTTAGGACAAATAAAAAACTGAATAACCAAGATGAGCATCAAGTGGAAGGTTAGAATGTAATGTAGCAAGAGTAAATCTAACAGGTGGTGGTTCGATAGTGATTAAGATCTATTAAATAGCCAAAGGTATTAATATAGATGAATAAGAAAGTTTGACAAAAGAGTCAAATGGAGGAATTTTTTTTTGTTGAACATACCTTGAAAAAAGTACGGTCAGTTAAGGGTGTTCTGAATAAGGAATTGACAATCTCCAGTAATGTGGAACAGTGATTAGTGTAAGTTATGGTTGTTTTCATAGCCTAAAAACTAAGTTCCTTCATCTCTAATCGACGAAAACTTGCTTGCCCACAACTTCGAAAATGCCAATTCAAAATTTTCTTTGTTTTTAATTAATACTATTGATATTTGTTTTTCCTTCATCATTGAGGAATTTGTAACATTGTACCTCTTACTAAAACTTCTAAGAGTTTAGTAGTATACGATTTCAGAACTATTTCACACTATCTCAATTGCCTGATATATGTTTTAAGATCGTAATCAGCCTTTGATTGGGGTTTGAAATGCACATCTCATATCTGTATTGACTCTACTCATAGAGCTCTTATTAATATGGTGGAGTCTAGGGCTTTTCGTATCAGATCATCCACTCAGACTCTCTCTAATTTATTTAAGCGTTAAATTGATACTACCCTCTCCATATACTATATTATTAGTAGAGACTTTTCTCTTTATGGACTTATCAGTCGCATGCTTCCTCCATTGAGGTTGGGTTCGTGCATGTGACTAGCATTTACACACCCTCACCCTTCTGATTCCATCTGTTTTTTTATGAAACGATTAAAACAATAATTTCTTTGTTTTATTATTATTATTATTATTATTATTATTATTATTATTATTATTATTATTATTATTATTATTAATATTATTTATGCATACTGATTAATTCGTCGTTTTCAGCTTTATGAGGCTTTACAAGCCGATAATGTTTATGCTTTCAAACGTATTGGAAAGAAATTGAAATTTGGAAAATTGACCGTCAGGGATAATAAGATCCTTGTCCACACCATTGACTCTAGATGAAATCCCCGAAAGGATCTAAAACAGTTTCCCGTAAGTATATATATATATATATATATATATATATATATATATATATATATATATATATATATATATATATATATATATATATATATATATTATATATATATATATATATATATATATATATATATGTATATATATAAAGATTTTTATTTTGTCTTGTACCAACAGAAATCATTATAGTATATCATTTATAAAACCATCTTACAAGATGTGTACTTTCTTACGTGGTATGATGCATTACGTGGGGTAATTATGTAGAATGCGAATGTTAAAAGTTCTGCTTTTCATTAACTTTGAAAAAGACTTTGAATAAAAGTATTAATAAGGAGCAAGGTAATGAAAAACACTTGAATAAAAGTTATTAATAAGGAGCAGGGTATGGGGGTGGAACCAGAGCAAAAAATAAAATTATTTTGGTGGAGATATAGCCACAAATTTCTTACCATGACAGAAAGGGTTTGGAGTCAGATTATTTCAAAATTTACCAACCCCTCAGCACCGGATGTAACTATGGTAATTATATATATATATATATAATATATATATATATATATATATATATATATATATATATATATATATATATATATATATATATATATATATATATATATATATATATATAAAATCTCAGATTTTATTTTCCGGTGGTTCTATAGCATCTGTTATAGAAAGTAACTCTTTCCTTCCTTTGAATCTATTAATACTGTTGTTCTTCAGAAATTTTTCCTATCGCCAACTCTTTCAACTTTTCATTAATAAATTTATCTCCATTTATTATCTATCCTCTCCTATGTCAATAGATCCACCCTTCATTATTCGTTTCAATTGAAAGACGTCTTTCCCAACAGCAGTTAATTGATGCTAAGAGGGTGACCGTTGGGGCAACTAACCTCTGATCTTTCTCGTTTTTCAAAATTGAGGCAGAGAAAAACATTGGCGTTTTCAATGCCTCAAAAACTTAATTTCTCCATCTCACTACTCGACACGACCTTCAACACAACTGTGACATCTTCGAAAACATACCACTCAAACTTTTGTCTGTCCTTAATATTCTCGGTGATTATTTTTTTCGTGGTCTATCATGTAAGGATCACATTATTTTTTCTAAATAAGCTGCTAAGAGGTTAGTTGTTCTGAGGCACCTTAGTAATTTCTTCCCGCCATCTAAGTTGGCTACTCTTTATAAGGATGTTGTTAGCTCCTGTATGAAATATGTCTCATGCATATGGTGTGCTTCCACTCATAGCTCTCTTTGAAAATGTGCAGTTTAAAGCTTTACGTCATTTTAACAGTTTGGCTCCCAACAACTCTATAGTCGGTTTCTGCCGGTCGAATTGTTGCGTCACACTTCCATGCTATCGGTAGTGCAACGGATACTGCTCTTCTGATTTCTTCCGTCACATAACTTCTCCATTGAGAAGAACTATTGTACCACACGTCCTTCTTCAAAGTTTCATACTTTCTCTTTCCAACTCTCTCACCCCAGAATTAATAACGAAGCTCAATTTTACATGTACTCTATTGCTAAACTCTGGAAAGCACCTCCTTTATTAATTTTCTCAACTTCCTCTGACTTGAACACCTTCAATTAAACTCTGTTATCAGGACTTTATGGCCTTTAATTTGACCACGATTCCGATATTTTCCCAACTCATGTGAAGATTTGTAGGCCTCTGTCCTTCCTTTGCCCAACAGAGGATATATATATTATATATATAATATATATATATATATATATATATATATATATATATATATATATATATATATATATAATATATATATATATATATATATATATATATATATATATATTTCTGATGGAGTCATAGGACACATTAAAGATTTAATGACTATTTATGGACGTGAAGATTAATATTAGTATGTTTTTCAAGCCGTTGACAAATCTTTGAGCTGTTTCGCAAGAAATTGGACTCACTAATTGACGTTACTTTGCCATGGGCCAAAATGACAGTACCCGCCTTCTAGATGACTTGATTTGGACAGGATTGTGAAATTTCAATTGAATTTTGAATTGTTCACAACTGCGCAGTTAAAGATTAAATTTGCTCGGTATACCTTCTCGCACAAAGTATTGCCAGGTCTTCTAAAACTAGGAGTCCCAAACCCCCCCCCCCTCGAGTGTTTGGGTTAAGATTATTTATGGGATGGAATATTTCTTTTTAACTTTTTTTACAATTTTTTATGTTCAAAAGAAAAAACAATCCGCTCCTTCCCAGATCTCAAATATATATATATATATATATATATATATATATATATATATATATATATATATATATATATATATATATATATATATATATATATATATATATATATATATATATATATATATATATATATTATATATATATATATATATATATATATATATTTTTTTTTTTCTTGTTTCAGTTTGATGATATGAAAGATGATAATCTGTGGTTTTATTCTTTTCTAAATATTAGAGGAGGATGTCGCACATCTCATCTTATTCAAATTCAGATAGTTGGTAATAAGACTCTTCCACGATTTATTAAACTATGTACAGGGGAGATGGGTCATACCTATAAAAATGGTCATTTAAGGTCCGAAGGAAGTGATCTGACGACATTTGATCTCGATGGCGATGAACAAACAAGTCTCTCCATCTCCAATAATGATTCTCTTGTAATGAAGTCTATTTTTTCCATCATCCTTCCAGAGGAAATAAAATTGGACCATTATATAAATGTTGCAAGCCTAATCTCCTGTGAAAAAGAATCTATGATTTTAAGGGAAATTTCTGTAAATAGTTTTCAGGTAATGGAAGTGTGTATTCCCGGTACGTACAAAATACTAGGGAGAGTCGTTTATCCTTTTAAAAGTCGTGATATTTATAATCATATATTTGTAAGACCATTGACTCAATCTCCTTGTCAAATTTTAGATTGTGGTGTTATGGTCAAAATTTTTGATTAAACATTATATATATATATGTTACCGTTAAAGTATGAAATCCGTTATTTCATACAATACCTAGTTATTGCAAGAAATAACTGATCGTGTCCGTTAAAGTGTAAAACTCTCTTGTATTTCATATTTATAATCATATATTTGTAAGACAGCTATTGATACATTTATTTTTTTAATTTATGATTTCATTGGATCCTTAATCTCCTTGTCATTAATATAGAATTAGATTTCATTTTAGATATATTGTTTATTTTACACTTTAACTGGTAGTTAATTTATAGAATATAGTTATCAAAATTTTTGTCAAATTATTAACATATTATAACGGCCAATCAGTTAATATAATATATATATATATATATATATATATATATATATATATATATATATATATATATATATATATATATATATATATATATATATATATATATATATATATATATATAATATATTATATATATATATATATATATATATATATATATATATATATGTAAATGAATTGTAATTGCTGTGTATTTGTGTGAGTTTGTAAATCTTTAATGATGAATGTCTAACTCGCATCCACAATTCGAATTTAATATCTGTATCCGGAATAAAACTTTGTTGATATCCTGTGCTAAAGTTTCATGTCGGATCATTATTATTGGAAAATCAGACACCAATATTCATAAAATTTTAGATTAAAATTTTTAAGAGTTTATAAAAGTAAATAGTTTATTTTTCATATTTGTCATTCCATGTATTACATGCAGACTTCTTTGAGTGTGTCATCTCAATGGTAGGATCAGGATGAAGGATATACAGAACTAGTTTGATATATCCTTTACGTCTTTGGGAGTTTGAGTGTATTTCAATGGCAGGATCAGAATAAAAGATATACCTAACTAGTTTGATATGTAGCATGTAACTTCTTAGTTCTGCAGGTGAAAAGATCTTTCATAGCTACAATAATAACCATAATTTATGATAATTTACTACGATTAATTTAATTTCTACAAACGTTTATTATAAAATCGTTGTTATGTTGAAAGCGGCGCCAAGTTTATTCCACGTAATTCATTCTTTATACAAATGATTTATTTTAAAATTTCATTGCATGGTTATTTATATGTTATTAAAATGCATAATTTTTTAGTTTTTAAAGTATTAGTTTATTTTCAATAACTTCATTCATTATTACCATGCCATGCAAATTTTATGTAGTACAACTTTTGTGACACTTGTACTTGGTTCATTAATAAAATTAGCATTCAAGTTCAAAAGAGTTTGACCACCCTTAAAAAATGTAAGCCAAAGGGATAAAAAATCCTGTACGGTATGTCATTTTGATATATGAAATGAAAAAGCTTTACTGATACTTCACTCCATCTAATATATACTATATATATATATATATCTATATTATAATATATATAATATTATATATATATATTTATATATATTTATATACTATATATCTTATATAATGCGCTAATATATGTTGCCCGTTCTAAAAAATATTTGAACTCCTAAGTTTCTCTGAGTGGTTGATTTTGTTCTAATAGATAAAGTGTTGAAGTTATACTTATGATCTGACAGAAAAAAATGAAATTAAATATCTTTAAGAAACTAAATTGAGGGACATTTCAAGATTTTAGAAAGAATACAATGAGAGCTTCTAGTTGGAAGGATTAGAACTGCTAACTTTATTCGGGATCGACTGAACATATGCGACTTTCAGCACAGGG
>SEYY01006932.1:50000-54396 GCA_009176605.1 Armadillidium nasatum | reverse complement strand
ATGAACGTTAGGAAGGCAAGCGGCCCGGATGGCATTCCTCCCCGAGTTTTAAGGGAGTGTGCCTCTGAGCTGGCTCCATGCCTCGTTCAACTTTTCTCTCTATGCTTCAATACTAGTACTTTCCCTCAGTGTTGGAAGGGCGCAATAGTCCAACCTATTCCGAAGAAAGGTAGCCGCTCTGATCCTTCCAACTATCGCCCTATAGCTCTCACTTGTATTCTGTCTAAGATCTTTGAAACCCTTCTTAACTCTCACTTCTTAGATCATCTGGAATCTCATTCCCTTCTTTCTGATCATCAGTATGGCTTTCGTGTTCGAGGTCTACTGGTGATATACTTTCCTATCTCACAGATTCTATGGTCTTCTGCCCTTAGGGACCATGGGGAGACTTGCGTGGTGGCGCTTGACATATATAAGGCGTTTGACCGGGTATGGCATGTGTCACTGCTTTCCAAGCTCCCCTCCTTTGGGTTTCCTCCTTCTCTTTGCTTACTTATGTCTAGTTTTCTTTCTAATCGTTCCATTTCGGCTGTTGTTGATGGAGCGACTTCTTCTTCCTTTCCTGTCAATAGTGGTGTTCCTCAGGGTTCTGTCTTGTCTCCTACTCTATTCTTACTTTTCATTAATGATCTTCTCAGCTGTTCATCTAACCCTATACATTCATATGCCGATGACTCAACCCTCCATTCTTTTACTCATTTCAAATCTGCTCCTTCCTTTGCATCTAGAGTTGCATCTCGTCTTCATCTTTCCGATTCCATTCTTGCAGATCTGGATAGAATTTCCCAGTGGGGTCGTCTCAATGTTGTGAAATTCAACTCTTTAAAAACTAAACTTCTAGAAATCTCTCTCTCAAAGACACCTCCTAACTTTTCTATTTCTTTCGATGGTTCTCCTGTCTCTCCTGTTGACAATATAAACATCCTTGGCCTTCACATAAACAAAAAAATTTCTTGGAAACCTCATATCACAATGGTTGCTAGGGCGGCCTCAAAGAAGCTGGGAGTTCTGTTTAGACTGCGAGAATTTTTTTCTTCCTCGCAGTTACTCCAATTATACAAGGGTCTCATCCGCCCTTGTATGGAGTACTGCTCTCATATCTGGGGTGGCTCAGGTTTCACCCGTCTTTTGGATAGGGTTGAGTCAAAGGCTAAAAGACTTATAAACTGTCCCGCTCTTTCTAATTCTCTTGATTCTTTATCTTTGCGACGTGATGTTGGTGCCTTGTCACTTTTCTATAGGTACTACAGTGGCAAATGCTCGAGGAACTATCCACTCGTATACCTCCACCTTTACGGCGTCCTCGCAGCACAAGGGGTGCAATGTCCGCGCATCAATTTTGCGTGGACATAGGCAACTCCAGACTTGTCCGCTGTGGTGCCTCTTTCTTTCCTGCCACCTCTGTCTTGTGGAACTCTCTTCCATCTTCTGTATTTCCTTCTACATTTAATCTCAATTTCTTTAAAGCCCGCGTCTGCGCCCACCTGAGAAATTTGCGTTAGGTGGGTACTGTAGGGGTGGTTTTTATTTTCTTATTTTGTACTCTATTTACTTTCATTTTTATTCTTTTAACACCCCCTCCTTGAATAGGGCTTTGCCCGTGAGTGGTGGTGATGTGTAAAAAAAAAAAAAAAAAAAAAAAAAAAAAAAAAAAAAAAAAAAAAAAAAAAAAATCCAGGGAATCAAAACATTCAAAAACTCCCCAGCTACAGGCCCAGATAACATCTCAAATTTACATCTAAAACACCTAGAACCTATAACTACAGCATACCTAACCCAAATATACAACAAATCTTACACATACAACTTTATCCCCTCAATATGAAAGAAGGCAATAATTACCCCCAAACTAAAACCCAGGAAAGACCCAAACCTCACATCTTCATACAGCCCAATCTTCCTCCTATCCACACTATGCAAACTCTTAGAAAAACTCATTCATTCAAAAATCCAACCACTCATGCAAACCCCACAATTCCAACATGGATTCAGGAAATCCCACTCTACCACCATGGCCCTCACCACTATCACTCAAAACATAACCATAATAAATGGCCTGAACAAAAAATCATCCCACAGGACCATACTCATTGCCATCAACATCAACAAAGCATTTGATACAGTCCATAAACATAATCTCATACAAAAAATCCTACATTCACCTATACCCAACAATTATAAAAAATGGATTTCCAACTTCCTCTCCCATCGTACAGCTCAAGTCTCCAGCAAAACCATCTTTCAAAAACAGTAAAACTAAGAAATGGTGTCCCACAGGGAGCCATCCTATCCCCTCTATTATTTAACCTGTACACAGCAGACCTACCCACCCACAAACACCAGATATAAAACTAATAACATATGCCGACGACATATCCATTACAATACAAAACCCTTCCATACCCACAGCGACCACACTCACTCAATCATACATCCAACAACTGGAAACATGGCTAAAATCAGACAGAATGACAGTTTCCCCCGAAAAATCCTCAATTACTCTTATTACTACCGATAGACACCAATCTTCTCTCCACCCCCATGTAAAATTAAATAATACCCTCATTCCTTTAAATAAATTTCCAAAGATCCTAGGCCTCACATATGACACACACTTCACCTTCTCAAAACACATCCAAAACATAACCAACACTGCAAACAGGAAATTAAACACCATTCGAACACTGTCACATAATTTCAGTAACGAATTAACCACCCTCATCATAGCATACAAACAGTTCATCAGACCAGCACTTAATTGCGCATCTCCAGCCTGGTACCCTGCCACCTCACCCTCAAACACAGAGAAATTACAAAAAACGAAAAAAAAATACCGCTCTTCGAATCATCACAGGTTGCCCTAGAACCACTCCAATTCAGCACTTACACGAAGAAACAAACATACTACCGATCCGTGTTCTCCTAGACATGATAGGAGCCCAATTCTACACAAACACACTAGACATATCACACCCTTGTAACTATACCTTACAAGACCACCAAAGACACCGTCTAAAATTACCTTCATCATCCCCTGCCCTATACTACAGTAACATATTCAAAAAAATTGCACCTACTGCAAACAACACACCACTAATCAAACAAATACACACCATCATAACACTAAATTATCTCAACACCCCCCAACCAAATCATCTCCTCAACGAACAGCCCTCCGACATATCAAAACTCAAAACACATTACCACGCAAAACTCAAATTACCCTATCCAGAACAGGCACCCAAACCTACAAGCATACAAACATAGATTCAATATACAAAACACACTATCCCCTATATGTCAAAGATGTATGCAAGAATCAGACACAACAAAACACCTCCTTCTGAGATGCTCCTCCCTTACACAACACAGAACCCTACATCACATCTCTCTGAGAGACCTTTGGATACGGCCGGCGGCCGTTGCGGATTTCCTAAAGGCAGTGTGGCCCTTCCAGTGAGGAAGGTCCAAGGGGCAAAAAAGTAAAAAAATTAAAAAAGTAATATATATATATATATATATATATATATATATATATATATATATATATATATATATATATATATATATATATATATATATATATATATATATATATATATATATATATATATATATATATATATATATAGAGAGAGAGAGAGAGAGAGAGAGAGAGAGAGGCCTATACTATATTTGCTATTTCTGAAAGTACTGATGAGTTTCATATTAAAACGTTGGTTTTGCTAAAGTACTGATGGTTTTTCACTCATCATCATCACTACTCACGGGTCGAGGGGTTCGTGTACCGGAACTTCCCGTAGACAAATGTTCGTGAGCCAGGCATTTACCAATTTAATAATAATATTAATACTATAATAATAATAATTGTAATGATAATAATAATAATAATAATAATAATAATAATAATAATAATAATAATAATAATAATAATAATAATAATAATAATAAAAATAATAACAAAAATATTAGGTCTAAGCGTCAATGAATGATAAATAATGATAATAATAATAATAATAATAATAATATAAATAATATAAAATAATAATAATAATAATAATAATAATAATAATAATAATAATAATAATAATAATAATAATAATAATAATAATAATAATAATAATAATAATTGGCCCACATATCGATGAAAACAAAAATACGATATTGGTCAAATGTTGAAACAAATTTGTTTTTTTTACATACGGCCAAATTGTCGACATGTTTTAAATTGAAGAGAAAAATGGCCGTCAGAATTTTTCAAAAGAGTCGACCATTTAAGCTGTAGACTATATTTCCCTGTCGATGCTTTGGGAATAGGTTCTATTTTTCCTACTTCTTCTGACTTGCACACTTTCAAACACAGTGTATAGGGACATGTCAGCCTTTAATTGGATTT
>SEYY01006932.1:32500-45000 GCA_009176605.1 Armadillidium nasatum | reverse complement strand
TCTTAGCTAGAAATGCCTGACACCTGTTAACCTGATTTATTACCTATTTATTGACTCATTTCCTCATTACAGTTTTATTAAGTAATTCGGTATGTATATATATATATATATATATATATATATATATATATATATATATATATATATATATATATATATATATATATATATATATATATATATATATATATATATATATATATATATATATATATATCAGCAACCAAAAATCGGCCTATATGACAGGGCACAACTCTAACATTCCGTGCTAGGTGAGAAATATATACAGTATATATATTAGCGATGTATCGGATGTCAAATTTTTAATATCCTCAGATGCGGATGTCAATTTTTTGAGGCATAGAGAGAAAAATTGAACGAGAGGCGGAGTCAGCTCCGAAACATATTCCCTTAAAACTCTGGAAGGAACGCCATCAGGGCTTCTTGCCTTAATAACGTTCATAGATTTCAGTAGCCCATTCACCCGCTCAAATGTAATCACAGGTAAAGGCGTGGGACATATGAGAGGAGAAGAAGTAGGAGGAGGATTGCCGGAGTCGTTCAGGATTGAATTAGAGGAGAACAGGAAAAGTGTTGGAAATGGAGTGTTAGGAACAGAAACATCAGAGCGAATAAGAGGAGGATAGGAAGATTAATATATATATATATATATATATATATATATATATATATATATATATATATATATATATATATATATATATATATATATATATATATATATATATATATATATATATATAGTATATATATATATATATATATATATATATATATATATATATATATATATATATATATATATATATATATATATATATATATATATATATATATATATATATATATATATATATATATATATATATATATATATATATATATATATATATATATATATATATATATATATATATATATATATATATATATATATATATATATATATATATATATATATATATATATATATATATATATATATATATATATATATATATATATATATATATATATATATATATATATATATATATATATATATATATATATATATATATATATATATATATATATATATATATATATATATATATATATATATATATATATATATATATATATATATATATTATTATATATATATATATATATATATATATATATATATATATATATATATATATATATATATATATATATATATATATATATATATATATATATATATATATATATATATATATATATATATATATATATATCACAGATGCTTAATTTGTGGATTTTAATTTGGTTATTATTAAAAGGTGAAAATACTTCTTTTTAATTAAGAAATAGATGAAATTAATGAAATTATATTGAAAAGTGAAAATAAGATTTAGATTGATAAGTGCTTAAATTAAGAAGATTTGATTCCTTCAGTCAAGGACTCATTTTCCAATTTTTTAGAGATTTTACTGCTTCAGGCTAATTGTTATTAACAGAACCGATAGGTTTAGACACTTTCATTAATGGAAATCTAATTAATTACATCCTGGAAAATATATTTTATATATATATATATATATATATATATATATATATATATATATATATATATATATATATATATATATATATATATATATATATATATATATATATATATATATATACTCGCAACTTTTCCCACAAACGTGGGGTGTTGACTACCACAAGTCACAACTTACCAGCATATATATATATATATATATATATATATATATATATATATATAATATATATATATATATATATATATATATATATATATATATATATATATATATATATATATATATATATATATATATATATATATATATATATATATATATTAGAGATAGGAAGATACCATTATAATTTCTACTGCTGATTCTTTCATTGTAACAAGAAGTTTCACCTGATGCCAAACCCGATAGTTAATTTTGCAATTGTATTTCTAAATTAGTTTCTTATATTTTACGATATTTAAAGAGCACGTTCAAGTGTAATTCTTTATAATTAATAAAATTTAATTTAAGTATTCAACTCTGACAATAAGGAATTTCAAATAATAAATTAATTCAACTTTTTTTATTTTTTTTAGCTATAAAAAATATAATTAGTATGCTGTTCTATAATTAATAAGAAATGGTTACAGATTTATCAGGAGAAAGAATATTTGTAAAATCTAAAAAGTTTCTTTAGGGAAGCAGCTCGAAATTACCATGTTCCCATTCCTATCAAGTTTCCATATATATTATATATATATATATATATATATATATATATATATATATATATATATATATATATATATATATATATATATATATATATATATATATATATATATATATATATATATATATATATATATATATATATATATATATATATATATATATATGGCTATAAAAAACAATAAATACCATAAATAAATTTACTCTTTAAACACCCTAACTTCACCTAAGAGCCAAAAAATTATTACTTTAAAACGATAATATCATAAAAAGATAAAAAGAATAGCAAATAACTAAAACTTATTAAGTATGTTGAAATCAAAGCTTTCGAACTTCGACACTCGGAGATTTTATTGAAGGTAATTATGGTGAGTAAAGAAAAAGAAATACGGAAACATCTACCCCCGGCGGACACTCAATCAAATTTAGCTGGTTAGGAATTAGGTTCAAAAATTAGCCTGAAAATGGTTTTTCCAAAATATTGTATGAGTGGAACACCCCAGATGTGCGAAGCATGCTAAATACAAAGGACGGACAACGCCCCTATACAGAGAAAGCAACTGGTGAAATAATTCTGGAGGCGCCTCTGAACATCCAACCTCTTAGAAGCTTGTTTAGAAAGAGAAGTAATGTGATCTTTCCAAGAAAGATCACGAGAAAAGGATACGCCAAGAATATTAAGAATAGGATGAAGGTTTGAGTTGTGTGTTTTCGAAGAAGACATTATAGTTGTGTGGAAGATTGTGTCGAGTGGAGAGATGGAGGAATTGAGTTTTTGAGGCATTGAAAACAACCATGTTTCCTCTGCCCTAATTTGAAATACGTGAAAGATCAGAGGTTAGCTGCTCCAAGGCTACCCTTCTCGAGTTTATCAACTGCTGTTGGGTGGGACGTTTTCCAAAATGGAAGGAGTAATGAAGCGTGGAGTCATCAGCATAGGAGTGGATAGGAGATGAGGTAATAGAAAGAAGGTCATTAATAAAAAGCAGAAAAAGTGTCGGAGATAGGACATAATCTTGAGGAACACCACTATTAATAGATTTAAATTAAAAACGGTGGCAGTCTACAACAGCTGCTATAGAACGACCGGAATGGAAATTAGTGAGAAGATCACAGAGAGAAGGATAGATACCGAAAGAGGGAAGTTTAGAAATCAAAGCTTTGTGCCAGACTTTATCGAAGGCTTTCGATATGTCCAGCGCGACAGCAAAGGATTCACCGAAATACCGAAGAGCGGAGGACCAAAAAGTCAGAGAGAAGGGAGAGAAGATCTCCAGTAGAGCGTTTTTTACGAAAGCCATACTGGCGATCAGAGAGAAGATTAGAAGAATTGAGATGCTTCCAAATTTTCCTATTAAGGATAGATTCGAAAACTTTAGAAAGAACGGAGGTCAAAGAAATTGGACGATAGTTAGAGAGTTGAGAGGGGTCCTTCTTATTCGGCACAGGCTGAATGAGCCTACGTTTCCAGCAAGAAGGGAAGGTTGAAGTAGAGAGACAAAGACCAAAAATTTACCAAGGCAGGGTGCAAGCTTGGAAGCACAAGTTTTGAGAACCACTGGAGGAATACCATCGGGACCATACGCCTTCTTAGTATTAAGCTCAGAGAGAGCAAAAATGACATCTTTAGAAGAAATTCTAATTTTAGGCATAACTGAGTTGGAGGGAGGAGGAATAACTCCGGAATCGGCTAAGGTAGAGTTAGAAGCAAAAGTTTGAGGAAAGAGTTCAGCTTTAGAAGAAGGGAAAACAGCAGTTGCGCCGTCGGAAGATACTGAAGGAGGGAAAGAGGAAGAGACAAAGTTAGAGTTGACATTTTTTGTAAAATGCCAGAAGGAGCGTGAGGAAGAGGAACCAGAAATATTTTTGCATTTTCTACGAAGAAAAGAGTTTTTAGTGTTACGAAGGATAGATTTTGCACGATTCCGAAATGAAATATAAGTAGCATGAGTTTCTGGAGTTTGAAGACGATTGTAATCCCTGAAGGCAATATTCCTGATGCGGATAGAGCGGGAACAAGCAGAGTTAAACCAAGGTTTTTTAGGTTTAGTAGAAGGGAAAGAAAAAGTAATCTACGCCTCCATGCCATACAGAATCACCTCGGTAATGCGTTCTCTACACTCTGAGGGACCCCTCCCACGGAGGCAATAATCACCCCACGGGAAATCGAAGAAGTACGACTGCAAGTCCGACCAGCCACAAACGAAAATTGAGGATTGGGACAGTAGCAGGAAACAGAATATGGTTTGCTGTCAGAACATTCAAACATCTGAGTTTCGATCAAGAATAAGAGGTGAGGTCTAGAAGAAGAGAGGCGATGTTCAACAAAGTGGAAATTGAGATGCAGACCGCGAATTTTGCAGAAATTAATGAAAAAAATAGACCGTGCATCAGGACAAGCCGGCTGCAGAGTCTTGGTGGCACCAACCCCATCACCAGAGGTCACCACCTCCCAAGTGGTGAGGGGGGAAGGGGTGGATGAGAGGATATTTTTGGAAGCCACCACCCGGGGCTTCTCCTAGGCTACTTTTGTTGACGCCATTATTTAAAAAAAAAAAAAAAAAAAAAAAAAAAAAATATGTGCGTGCTAATGTTTCGTGTGTGCGAAGAAGAGCCTACTCTGTTTAGAAGAAGATGAGCGTGAAATGGAATGAACCATTGGGCACCGGGATGAGATGGGAAGTACCCTTAATTAACATCCCATATACCCAATGTGGGGTAATCTCATAGCCTCGGGAGCGCTACTTCCCTTCATCATATATATATATATATATATATATATATATATATATATATATATATATATATATATATATATATATATATATATATATATATATATATATATATATATATATATATATATATATATATATATATATATATATATATATATATATATATATATATATATATATATATATATATATATATATATTATATGTGCCCATGTTGGCGTATGCTTGATACCTTGGTTGGTTGCTCCTGTAACCCAGGAGCCCCAGCAAAAATGCCAATGTAGCCAGTATGGGGTTCCAAGCACCCTCCTATGGATTTAAATAAGTACCGAGTTGCTACATGATTCGAAGCATAAGTGCTTGAAAACTGTTCTACTATGCCTTCTTTTTTGGGAAGGCGGCGTAGCTCAGTGGTAGAGTCTTATGTTCATTGTCTAACGGCGACGCTGTTGTCATGGTTTCGAGTCCTGGCGTGCGGAAAATTTTTTCTCTGTCTATATATATATATATATATATATATATATATATATATATATATATATATATATATATATATATATATATATATATATATATATATATAATATATATATATATTTATATATAATATATTATATATATATATATATATATATATATATATATATATATATATATATATATATATATATATATATATATATATATATATATATATATATATATATATATATATATATATATATATATATATATATATATATATATATGAATTACAGTTATATTATAAAAGTGCATTCATAGCTGAGATTAAAACCGCTTATGATTGCTTGCTATTAAAAAAATTCTCCGTAGGCAAATAATTTTATAAATAAAAAACATTGACATTGACGCATCACGCAGGAAGAAATTTTCTTCAAATCAAAATTCAACAGAAATTATATTATATCACCGGCATTTTATATGCTTGAAAGATAATTAAATGCAGATAATGAAAGCATTAATTAAAGTTCTTATAAAAAAATTAGTCACTTTTATTGTAAGGAGAGGATATATTAAAACTTGATGTACCGCTATTCACTTTAATCAGTCGTCTCTTCGAATTTAAATACTGGACTTGATAAATGAGAAGCGATAATAATAATAATAATAATAATAATAATAATAATAATAATAATAATAATAATAATAATAATAATAATAATAATAATAATAATAATAATAAAATAATAATAATAATAATAATAATAATAATAATAATAATAATAATAATAATAATAATAATAATAATAATAATATAATATAATAATAATAATAATAATAATAATAATAATAATAATAATAATAATAATAATATATATAATACTATAATAATAATAATAATAATGATAATAATAATAATAATAATAATAATAATAATAATAATAATAATAATAATAATAATAATAATAATAATAATAATAATAATAATAATAATAATAATAATAATAATAATAATAATAATAATAATAATAATAATAATAGTAATAATAGTAATAATAATACTATTTCTCATGATTTATTCAGGTATTACACATTAACCTGTTTACAATTATGCAGTAGGTCCTAGGTCAGCCCTAAAAATATTAATGTTTTCTCTTTCAACAAAGAAAGTAGAGTATAAGACAACAATTATGTAATACACAATACCATAACATTCAAATTTAGAATAATTTTAAATAAATAAATCAATCTAACATACAATTTGCGTTTGATGCGATATTAGGCAAACATACTCTCTTTCTTCAACCGTATACAACCTTTTTTTTTTATGTCTGTGAGAGAAGAATATTCTTTAATCGCAGTGGTAAGATGTAAAAAACTGCAATTGGATCAACAGAGCTTTTATTGAAATATTAAAATATTTATTATTAATATATACCTGGAGTTCGTCAGGAGGCACTTCTACAAACATTGATATCATAGTACGTAAAGGGTAAGAGTGTTGGACAGAGCATAAGATGAGACTGTGTAGAATGGCGTGTCGCAAGAGCCCTTCTCAATGGTGTAAGTATGAAATGAGAGAGTTCAAAAGAGCAGTGTTCACTGTAATAGCGATAGTATAGAGAGATTGATGCAACAATTCGATGGGCAGAGAATTACTGGAGAGAATTAGCCAGAGCCGAAGAGTTGATAAGCTATATGAGGGGGACCACCACAGATGTGTACTATGTACTCCATACATGGACGAACAACGAGCCAATAAAGAGCAAGCAACTAGAGTCGAGTGAATAAATCATGAATGCGCTTCAAAACAGAACACACAAACTCTAGAAGCTTGCTTATAAAGAGAAGTATGTAATATTTCAAATGAAGATCACAAGGAAAAGAAACACTGATAATATCAAGGACAGATGATAGTTTAAGTTGTGTGTTTTCGAAGATTTCATAGTTGTGTGGAAGGTTGTCGAGTAAAGAGATGGAGGAATCGAGTTTTTGAAGCATTGTAAACGATCATGCTTACGCTGCCCCGATTTGAAATACGAAAAAGGTCAGAGGTCAGTTGCTCGAAGGACACCCTCTTAGCGTTACTTAACTGTTTTTAAATTTAAAGGAGTAAGGAGTCATTGGCATGGGAGAGCATGGGTGATGATAAAGGGAGAATAAAAAAAAGAATGAGAGATACTGAAAAAATAGTAGGAAATTTTTGGTGATAGGACAGATTCCTGAGGATCACCTACATAGATTTAAAGGAAGAACGATGGCTGTCTACAACAGCTGTTATAGAACCGCGGGAAAGGAAATCAGAAAGAAGGTCACAAAAAGGAGGATAGATTTTGGAAGAGGAAAGTTTGGAAATAAGAGCTGAGCTTTGGGCAAAAAACTCTATCGAAGGCTTTCAATATGTCAAGCGCCATTGTGAAAGATTCACCGAAACACCGAAGAGTGGAGGACCAAGAGTGAGAGAGAAGGGAAAGTAGATCACCAGTAGACGTATTTACGAAAGTCATTCTGCGATCAAAGATAAGAGTAGGAAAACAGATATGATTCTAAATCTTCCACTTAAGGAGAGATTCAAAAACTTTAGAAACAGCGGAGGATAAAGAAATATGACGATAGTTAGAGTGTTGAGAGGCTGAAGGAGCCCACGAATCCAGCAGGAAGGAAATGTCGAGTAGAAAGACATTAACGAAATAGTATCCCAAGGTAAGGTGAAAGATCAGAAGCATAAGTTTTGAGAACCACAATAGGAAAACAGTCAGGACTATACGCCTTCTTAGTGTTAATCTCAGAAAGAGCAGAAATGAAATCTTTTGAAGATATTTCAGTTTTAGGCATAAAAGAGTTGGAGGAGATTGAAGTGGAGGAATAGTTCTGGAATCGTCTGAGGCGTAATTAGAGGCAAGAGTTTGAGTGAAGAGTTCAGTTTTAGTAGAAGGTAAAACGGCAGTTGTGCCGTTATAAAATCCTAGAGGAGTGAAAGAGGAAGAAACAAGCAGGAGTTTTTTTCAAAATGTCAGAAAGGGCGTTAGGTAGAGGAACCCAAAAGATTATTGCGTTTATGACGGAGATATGAGTTTAGGTATTAAGAAGAATATATTTTGAACAATTCAGGGATAATATATATATATATATATATATATATATATATATATATATATATATATATATATATATATATATATATATATATATATATATATATATATATATATATATATATATATATATATATATATATTTAAGTTGAATGAGTTCTGGAATTTGAGGACGACGGTAATCCCTACAGGCAGCATACCTGCGACAGATAGCACGAGAATAAGTAGAGTTAAATCAAGGTTTGTTATGTTCATTTGAAGGGAAAGAATATGGAACGTACGACTCCATGCCAAAGAGAATCACCTCTGTTATGCGCTCTGCACACTCTGAAGTTAACAAAGGATCAAGCATGTTGGGTTATCACCAAAACTGTCAAGGATACGGGTAGGGAGTTGCACCAACTGATCAAGGTTGTTCTGGATAGAAAAGTGGTAGACGAATTCACCAGCTAAATCGGGAAAAATAGATGAAAGTCATTGGCCGTGGTGATAATTGAAATCACCTAAAATGATGATTTTGGAGAAAGAAGAGGAAAAATGTGCTCTAATTTAGAGTTTAAATGGTCAAAGAATTATTTAGAGTCAGTAGAATTAAATGTAGACGGAATAAATATAGGTGCAGCAGCAGGAGAACTTAAACCATAAAGCTGAGAATTAAGAGGACTCCAAATTAGAGACACGAGTACAGACAACATCGCTGCTCACATTTGTGTAGCATCCACTTTTGTCTAAAAATTAAGGATAGAAACTGTAGGTGGTAACAGAGTAACTTTTGCCGTCAGCGTACCCATGTACCTAAGTTTCGGTTAAGAACACCAATAAGAAGAAGATCTAGAGGGAGACCCAGGAAGAGATGGATGGAGTCTCTTAGGGTTTCACTGAAGTGACATTAGCTGCCTACGGTAGAACAGTTGGTGGAAGATGGAATTATGAACGACAGATCAAGATGAAGACGAGTGCTGGCCCCACCGACAGGCCTCAAGAACCTTACTGGGAGCGGATATTATATATATATATATATATATATATATATATAATATATATATATATATATATATATATATATATATATATATATATATATATATATATATATATATATATATATATATATATATATATATATATATATATATATATATATATATATATATATATATATATATATATATATATATATATATATATATATATATATATATATATATATATATATATATATATATATGTATGTATATATATGTGCAATGATAAAGTCATACCTGGTGTGTTCTTAGATTATCACCTTAATGATAGTGGCAAAAATTAAGATAAAAAAACTTTTGGAAACAGCCATTATATAAAAGAAAGATTATAAAAAAATCTTAATTAAAGTGTAGAATGTTGAAAATGAGCACAAGATGAACGAAAAAATGAACGAACTGGAGGATGGAAGAGAGGCCACATGGACAGAGATTGAGAGATGTTTAAAAGAGGTGGTGGTAGAGGTGTTGTGAGAAGAATGGAAGGGTGGTGGAAGAAAAAGCCACACGCCTTCATGGACCGAGGAAGTGAAAAGAGAAATAAAACAGAAGACGAAAAGAATAAGGGAATGATTTAAAAGGAGAACTTTTGAATCTCGAATGGAATAAGTGCCGCCAGAAATGAAGCAAATGCAGTGAAGAGAAGAGCTGAGAAAGAGAGAGGTGACGTATGTTAAGAGAGAGATTGGAGGAAGACCTCAGAGGAAAAAGGTTTTTGATATATAGACTGGAAAAATCATAATGGAAAGATAAAACCAAAGTGAACAACATAAAAAATCCACAAAGTGAGATGTTGGTGACATCAAGAGAAATTAACGAAAGGTGGACAGAGTATTTTGAATCTTTGCTGAATGTGGAACAAGAATAAGAAAATCAAAAGGAGAGAAAGGGAGAGGAATTTGAGTTGCTGTATGCCAAAATGAAAAACAGTAAAGCTCCAGAGAGGATGAAATAGGGATAAAACTGATAAAAAATACAGGCAAACAAACTAAAATTTATATATTGCGATTATTGCACATGTATTGGTGTAGGGGTCAAGTCCCGGAAAATGGGAAAAGAGAGTGATAATTCCAATATATAAGGGCAAAGAAAATTCTGGCATAAGTTCAAATTGCAGTAGTATATCATTTATTAACCATGTAATAAAGGTTTATGAAAGAATAATAGTAAAGAGATTAAAGGAAATAACTGAGCCACAGCTGGATGAGGAACAACATGGTTATAGACAAGGTAGAGGAACAATGGATCTTATCTTTGGTTTGAGACAGATAGTTTAGAAGACATGGGAATATTGCATTGGAGTATACGTAGCCTTTATAGATTTGCAGAAGGCCTTTGATTAAATACTCAGAAGTAATTTGTGGAGATGTTTGGAAAGAGATTACGGAATATCAGGTAGAATGTTGAGAGCAAGCAAGAGTCTGTACGAGTTCTGTTCATGCACAATACCTACTGGACATGAAATTAAAAAATGGTTTGAAGTAAAATCAGGGATAGTATGTTGTCATTTGTGCTGTTCGTTGCTTCCATGGACAAGATCATTCAGGGATTTAAGGAGCAGTTGGAAGGGGAAGAAGATCATGGTATATTTGCATATGCAGACGATATTTCGTTTTGGAGTGTTAATAGAGAAAATGTGAAAACAGGTCTAAATACGGAATGTGTGGTGTGAAGTGGCTGGTCTGAGGATGAATAAGAACAAAACCGTGATACTGAGAATAAGCATATACTGTATATATATATATATATATATATATATATATATATATTATATATATATATATATATATATATATATATATATATATATATATATATATATATATATATATATATATATATATATATATATATATATATATATATAATATATATATATATATATATATATATATATATATATATATATATATATATATATATATATATATATATATATAGAGAGAGAGAGAGAGAGAGAGAGAGAGAGAGAGAGAGAGAGAGAGAGAGAGAGAGAGAGAGAGAGAGAGAGAGAGAAAGAGAAAGAGAAAGAGAGAGAGAGAGAGAGAGAGAGAGAGAGAGAGAAGAGAGAGAGAGAGAGAGAGAGAGAGAGAGAGAGAGAGAGAGAGAGAGAGAGAGATGGGGAAGGACTAAACATTCAGATCGGTGGAAGAAGAATAGAAGAGGTTGAATCTGTTAGGTATTTTGGAAGTGTATTCGAGAAAGGAGGAGATTTGGATAGAGACATCACAGAGAGAATTATCTCATGTGGTAGATGTGCAGGGCTTTCCATCTATTGTTGAAGGATGCAAAAGTACCTTTACTGTTAAAGAAAATAATTTCTGAGAAAATTCTGACACCGATATTGATGCACGGAGAGGAGTGTTGAACGACAACCACGAAGTCAAGAAACAGGATTTATGCTGCTGAAATAAAACCCCTTAGAACAATACTGGGAAAGAGTAGAAGAGACAAGGTGAGAAATGAGAAATTAGAAAAAGGATGGGAGGGGGGGTATGCCCTATTATAAATAAGGTAGAAAAGGCTGAACTAAGGTGATTGGGTCACTTGGAAAGAATGGATGACCAAACGATGGCGTAGAGGTGATGGAAGTGGAGACCGGAGGAAAGAAGATTGAGAGAAAGACTGAGGAGAAAGTGGAAAGGTGAGGTGGAGGCGGTGTTTGAAAAACATGGTGTTCCTAACATGGATGAGGAGGAGCAACACTTTTGCCTAACGGAGAGCAAGACTAAACGGTCAAACAAGAAGGTTTTTCTGTAGAAGAAGATTATATAATAAATGATATATATATATATATATATATATAATATATATATATATATATATATATATATATATATATATATATATATATATTATATATATATATATATATATATATATATATATATATATATATATATATATATATATATA
>SEYY01006932.1:0-27500 GCA_009176605.1 Armadillidium nasatum | reverse complement strand
ACAGAGTTTATTAGCTTTAGTTGAAGAGAAATATTATAGAATGTACGCCTCCATGATGGAGAGAAATCCTCGATTATGCCTTTAGTGCAATCAATATATATATATATATATATATATATATATATATATATATATATATATATATATATATATATATATATATATATATATATATATATATATATATATATATATATATATATATATATATATATATATATATATAATGATAATAATTTAAAGAAAAATCAAAGGACCACCACAGATAGTCCAACCAGTTAGCAGCACCGAAGTGTTAATAACGCGAGGTCTTTCCCTCCTAAGGCTCGACAAATTGAACAGGATACAGTAATAAGAAGGAGAACGGAGAAACTCAGAAGCGAAAGGGTTCAACAGAATAGGGAAAATGTTTAAGGTCATTTTGGATAGAGGAATGATAGACGAATTCACCAGCGGTGTGAATATTGAAATCGAGAGAGGTAAATTCTGCAAAAAAGACAATATAAAGAATCTGTTCTGTTTTAGTATTTAAATTGTAAGAATTTAAATAGTCAAAAAAATCCAGTGACAAATAGACGGACAAGATGAATTTCACTGTACGTTGACAAGAGAGCCTACGTCACCTGTCTAGGTCAGTTGAGCTAAACATAGAGGAAAGTAAGATAGTAAGAGAAAGCATTGAAGTGTTTGCTGGGGTAACCCTCAAGCCTCTGAATTTCGGTCAAGAGCAAGAGAAAAAAGGTGATGCTTAGCAGAGGAAAGACAAGAGTAAAGACTGCAAATATTGTAGAAATGGAGAAAAAGAAGACCTCTCATCAAACAGGCCGGTAATTAATCGTATATATATATATATATATATATATATATATATATATATATATATATATATATATATATATATATATATATATATATATATATATATAATTTTGGAGGACAGGCCAAGATGAAAACAAGTGCTCGCTTCGCTGACAGGCTCCTCGAGTCTTACTGGAAGCGGATATATATATATATATATATATATATATATATATATATATATATATATATATATATATATATATATATATATATATATATATATATATATATATATATATATATATATATATATATATATATATATATATATATATATATATATATATATATATATATATATATATATATATATATATATATATATATATATATATATATATATATATATATATATAGAGAGAGAGAGAGAGAGAGAGAGAGAGAGAGAGAGAGACAGTACATAAAAAATTGTAAACAGAATTTTAAACAAAATAATGGTGTCAATGTTTTTTGTATATATATATATATATATATATATATATATATATATATATATATATATATATATATATATATATATATATATATATATATATATATATATATATATATATATATATATATATATATATATATATATATATATATATATATATATATATATATATATATATATATATATATATATATATATATATATATATATATATATATATATATATATATATATATATATATGTATGTGTGTGTGTGTGTGTGTGTGTGTGTGTGTGTGTGTGTGTGCTATGGGGTCAGGCACAAGTAGACCAAGTTCATTTTCTCTTATTTCGATATTATGCATGACATAGTACTATAAATTAAAATACTTATCAAAGCAACAGTAGACCAAGTACATGGTTCACAGATTGTCCTGTAGGTTACATCAATCGTTCCGTGCTTGGAGACAACTTTCAATTGTTTTCAGAGAACAAGTAAAACAAGTTCGTTTATGTTATAATTTACTGTAACTGTTACCCCTTCTTTTTGCATCCCTGTACTAATTCAATGTTCTTTGTGTTAGTGCCTTAAAGAAGAACAGAAGCAGGCTTCTAATACAACGTTTCTTATTACCTTTGACCTCCAGAAAGTTCTTCCTTTCCCTACTTTACTTGCTTATTATAAAAGGAATTTATACGTATATAATTTCGGTATTCATTCATTTAACACAAATAAATCATTCAAGTGCATGTGGGATGAAACGGAAGGATGAGGTGGCTCCCAAGATTTGGCATCATGTGTAGTAAAGCATTTGAAAATTCATTCCTCAGTCCATGAGTGCATGGACTCCTGGACAGGTCAAAATAGAAATATTAAAATGGCCTTTTCTCAGATGAAGTTGTCACAAGAGAGCCTGACATGGCAGTAAAAACCATTGACCATAAGTTTTTAGTATCGGGTCACTCGTACCTTCCAAAAGAAGGTGATTCTGGCATTATTGAAAAAGCCAACTAAAAAAAAACAATTCATTTGTTTATTCACCTGAAGATTGGGTTGAGATAATTAGGAATCCTAAACGAAAACCGTCCGTATTTGAAGTCATTAGTATGTACAGAGAAGAGTTTTTATCTTCTCAATCCCTTGAAAATTCAGTGACCAATAGAAAAAAAAACAACTAATAACCACGACTTTAGCTGGCTAGAAATAGACCCAATTGTATTACATTATTTACATTACATTATAACACAAAATTTATTAAAGTTTGGGAATCAGAAACTATTTGATCACAAAGATATAATTAGATAAATCACTTTTAAATATTCTTTTTACGAAAAGTAAACTTTTTAGAACGTTAGAAAATTTCTTCATTCCCACACATTTTGTTATAGTCGAACGAGTTTATTTTTACTCTTCAAATCTTCTTATTTATAAATAAAGCAAAGTCATGTCCCACAATAGACTAATTATAATATAAAATATAAATATAAATATAAATAAATATATACAAATATATATAAAGGTTTATATAAATAAATCAACACTAAAGAAACCTTCAATAAAATATAGTATTACCACAGCCTAATTATGGTATTACACACTAGACAAAATATTTTATCACTCCTCTTACAAAAGGAAACTTAATTGCTTTGCCTACGATTTCAATAATTTATTATGAGCAAATGCGAATATAATAATAAAACAATTAATAAAAATGAAAACTATTTATAACATTTTATAAAAATTAAAAATCAAATATAAATTTAATATATAATATAAAATAATAATATAATAAAGGTCGTTTTGGCTCTATCCGGAAAATCATTTACCGCTAAATTTTAGAAGCCCGTTATTAAAACTAAACTTAATAAATGTTATGTAAACTCTTTAAGAAATTATTATTACAATGAACGTTTCAACATATTAAAAATAATAAATAAATTTTCTTATAAACATATCTATTCTGATTTAACTAAAGGGAAACTGAATTAAAAGTACAAATAAGTAAAATTTATCTATTCGCTAAAACTCCTATAATTAAATAATTAAATAACTAGAGAGATTTATATACATTATATATATATATATATATATATATATATATATATATATATATATATATATATATATATATATATATATATATATATATATATATATATATATATATATATATATATATATATATATATATATATATATATATATATATATATATATATACCCAAAGAAAACAAGTTTAACTATTAAAAATTTATCATTTAAAGATGAGCGAAAATCAACTGTTTTAAGATTTCCCAAACAGACAAAAAAAACTGTAAATGATGAAGTATTCTTTTTAGCAATATTTTTAAACATTTTGTAAAAACTATACCTATATATTATATATATATATATATATATATATATATATATATATACTATATATATATATATATATATATATATATATATATATATATATATATATATATATATATATATATATATATATATATATATATATATATATATATATATATATATATATATATATATATATATATATATATATATATATATATATTCAACTTCTGATTTTATTCTTGCCGACCTAAATGGAATTTCCCAGTGGAGTTGCCTCAGACTTGTGAAATTTTATTTAAATTTTACACAATTCCCACTCAAAAACGCTTCTTATTTTTCCTGTCTCTTTCGACGGCCCTCCCGTCTCACTTGTGAATACATAAAGATTCTTGGCCTGAACATAACAATAATTTTCTTGGAAACCTCAAATCACAACGGTTGATATGACGTTCTCATAGAAGCTGAAGGTTCTACTCAGGTTGCGGGTATTTTTTTTCCTTTTAAATATTTATTTCAATTATATATGGATCTTATTCGCCCTTGTATGTAGTACTGTTCTCACATCTGGGATGGCATCGGTTCCACCCTTCTTTTGGATAGGGTTGAGTCAAAGGCTTAAAAACGGATAAAATCTGCCCTAGTTTAAATGGACTGTCTTATATTTCTATTTTTTATTTTGCAAATAATTAATTGATCTGAATCTATAATTACAGATGCAAAATGCAATTTATTTAAGATAAATTATAAGCAAAATTATGTGAAAAAATTTGAACATTTCAAACCAAAACACCAGGACCAAATAACATTAAAAAATGCCAACCATTCAAAATACATCTTCGTACTAATTTAGACATTGGTTAATTCTGTAAAATTCATTGTACATTCAAAGGTGGACTTGATAAGCTGAATCAAACATAACGAAACTCCATTATTCAAATAGTAATCTAACGTATTCTTATGAGTTAAATATGAGCCATTTTCAATCATGTTCTGTTGTAAACCATTCCTAAAATTATCCACTCTTATAAAAATAAAAAAAAAAAAAAAAAAAAACATACCCAATTTAGATACTATGCTTTTGGGTCATTCCATGTTAAGTGACATAAAGGTCCCTATCCAGAACCCTTAATTTTTAATTAAACTCATACAAACTGGCTCTACATGGAAGGCTTAAAAGTTTTAGCCTAAAATTTAATTTGGTTGGCGTTCCATGGCTACTTCCGTAAATGTCACTTTTTTGTTGTGTAACAAAAACGAAGAAATTGTCAAGTTTTTCATTTTGTTATTCATTGATGAAAATTGATAGAAATGTTTTGAAAATTTAGAACGCTAATATATTATTCCTCTATCCAAATCTTTTATAATTTTAAGATTAGAATTGGCCCCAAAACAGAACCCAGAAGAAGTTCTCTTTTCACTAATTTCAAATTTCTGTTTAAAACGATTTCATGCTGCAGATATCCTTTAACCACTTCTTTATCCAGTTGTATATCAACCCATTTTCCATAACCCGTGTATTATCCTTCCTTGAGGTGTTATTTCAATAGTTTTGCTAAAACTTGACTGTATAATATCAAGTGACTTTTTCTCGTTTAAACAATACTCTGTAAATTTCAAAAGATTTTCCTGACATAATCTACCTACTCAATAATCTTGCTGAGAGTTCAGTAATATTTCGTTATCATCTAAATGTTTTTTATTCGAATTTTCAATGTTTTCAAAATTTTAGGGTTATTGAACATAAAGTTATCAATATAAAATTTAAGGGAAGTTAACTGGTCTGCAAGAGGTATTTAAAATCAGCGGAAACTTTAATCTATGTAGGAATTTTATATACTTAAGGAAATGTTAAACCGCTAATTAAATAAAGTAACATTATTAATTAACAGTTAGCTGTTAATTCAAAAAGAATGCCAACCAATATATATATATATATATATATATATATATATATATATATATATATATATATATATATATATATATATATATATATATATATATATATATATATATATATATATATATATATATATATATATATATATATCATAAACAAGATGGCCAGAAATGAACGTAATATCAGTTATTATTATTTTACTATTAATGATCTCAAAATATTTTGAAAATAATTATTTTATGCATTTTTTTAAATATTTAATAAAGTCTAACGTTTCGGTTCTATCATTGACTCATCATCAAGAGAACTGAAAAGGAAAATTAAAAGGTCAATATCACAGAACAAAGAATTGCTTTTAACTAAACTATATATTAAACCTGAACAAAATATTATAAAAAATATAAATAATTCTTATACATAAAGATCTATTCATATTTTAAATGTATTCCGCAATTAAAATATAAATAAAATATGCAATAAAATATAATAAAAGAATCATTTTCATGCTTCGCAACTCACATAATAAAAGCATCTTTTCTATGCTTCACAAATTGAAATAATATATAACGTATATATATATATACGTATATATATATATATATATATATATATATATATATATATATATATATATATATATATATATATATATATATATATATATATATATATATATATATATATATATATATATATATATATATATATATATATATATATATATATATATATATATATATATATATATATATATATCGTATATAAAAGGAATGTTGGTGGAAGGTAAGGGTCGGACGATAAAACGAAAAAAGAATAAAGTGGTAGAGGGAATGAAAGTGTTGGGGGCTAAGAGAAATATGGAAGAAAGTAATAATTTCGAAAGAAAAAGATAAGAATGTTTGAATGTATGTGATTACCTTCAGAAATGTATGGGTGTGAAATATGGATGATAAATGCCCGAGAGAGGAAAATTTTGAATGTCTTTGAGATGATAGATTTGAGAGCGATATGTAAATTGAGAAGGATTGATAGGATTAGAAATTAAAGAATAAGAGAGATGTGTAGATGGAAGAGGGGTGTAGTCGATACAGCGGAGGAGGGTGGGCTAAAATGGTTTGGACACATGTGCAGAATGAATGAGGACAGAATGGTGGGCAAGGTACTTAGATCCTAGGTGGATGGGGAAAGGGGGAAAGGAAGGCCAAAGGGGAGATGGATGGATGGAGTGAAAGGAATTTTGGGTGGAAGGGATATGAGTTTAGAAGATGGTAGTAGATTTGTGAAGGACAGAGTAAAATGGATGGCGGTTGTGATAGGGGCTGAAAGGTAAGAATGGGTATGTTTGTGAGAAAATTGTATCGGGCACCACCCCACGAAAGTGGGAAAAAGTAATAGTGATATAGTATATATATATATATATATATATATATATATATATATATATATATATATATATATATATATATATATATATATATATATATATATATATATATATATATATATATATATATATTACCTTTGGTGGACAAAGGTAAATCGGGATCCTGGTCAAATTAAGGGGCGACATGTCCCGAGACACAACGTTTGATTGTGTGTAAATCATAGGAAATTGGGAAAATAGATGAAGGGAGTGTGTTCCAGACACTACCTGTAGAGTACATGTAAAAATGAACAGAGCGGCTGAGTCTGAATTCAAAGAGTTGTACAGAGAAAGGATGAGACTGTGTAGAAAGACGTCTCGCTCAAGAGCGCTCCTCAAAGGAGGAAATATGCGATGAGAGAGTTCCTAAGAGCAATGTCCGTTATATAGCGATAGCATAGAGAGCGTGACGCAACAATTCGACGGGCAGGAAGAGATTGGAGAGAATTAGTGAAAGTAAGAGAGTTGATAAGACGAAAAGCCCTAGACTCCACCTTTTTAATGAGAGCTGGATCAGTGGAACCACACCGGATGTGTGAGGCAAACTCTATACAGGGAGAACAACCCCCCTATAAAAAGCAAGCAACTTTGGTAGTGTGGAGAAGTTCTGAAGGCGCCTCAGAACACCCAACCTCTTAGAAGCTTGTTTAGAAAGAGAAGTAATGTGATCATTCCAAGAAAGATCACGAGAAAAAGAAACACCAAGAATATTAAGGAGATACGAAGGTTTGAGTTGTGTGCTTTCGAAGGAGATATCATAGTTGTGTGGAAGATTGTTTGAGTTGAAAGATGGAGGAATTGAGTTTTTGAGGCATTAAAAATTACCATGTTTTCTCTGCCCCAGTTTGAAATGCGAGATAGATTAGATGTTAGTTGCTCCAAGACCACCCTCCTTGCTTTCTATTAACTGTTGTTGAGAGGGTCGTCTTTCAAACTGGAAAGAATAAGGAAGTGTGGAGTCATCGGGATAGGAGTGGATAGGAGATGAGTAACAGAGAGAAGGTCATTAACGAAAAGTAGAAAAATAGTTGGGGATTGGACAGATACTTGAGGAACACACTATTAATAGATTTATAGGATTAATGGTGGCCGTCTACAACAGTTGCTATAGAACGTCCAGTAAGGAAATCAGAGAGAAGATCACAGAGAGAGGAATAAATTCCGAAAGAAGGAAGTTTAGAAATCAAAGTTGTGCCAGTCAATCGAAAGCTCTCGATGTGTCCTGCGCGACAGCAAAAGATTCACCGAAATTCCCAAGAGTGGAGGACCAAGAGTCAAGGAGAAGGAAAAGAAAATCACCAGGAGAGTGTTTCTTACGAAAGCCATACTGACGATCAGAGATAAAACTAGAAGATTCCAAATTTGAGACACGAGAGCAGACAACATATGCGCAACATCCACCTTTGGCTTCAAATTGAAGATATAGGCAGTAGGAGAAAAAAGAGTAGGGTTTGCTGTCAGAGCGCACAGACAACTGAGTTTCAGTTAAGTACGAGAGATAAGGTCTAGAAGAAAGAGGTGGTGTTCGACAAAGTAGAGATTAGACAAAAGATTGCGAATGTTATAGAAATTAATGAAAAATGAAGACCGTGCACCAGGGCAAGTCGGCAACAAAGTCTTGGTGGCACTAACCCGATCATTGGAGGCCACCAACTTCAAAGTGATGATGGGGGATGGAGTGGATGAGGGGCTATATTTGGAATCCACCCCTCGAAGCATCTCCGAGGCAGATTTGTGTTTCGCCATTTTTTTAATTTATTTAATAGGTAATGTAGGTGTAAGCGCTTATAAATTTGAAGGATACATGTGAAGAAGGTGGAAGGTTGTGGGACCATAGGTACTCCATTGTGAGTCAAGGGTACAGTAGAGATCTTCTGAGAAGATGAAACGCGAAACGGAACAAACCAAAGGGCAACGGAGTGAAACGGAATGCTCTAGCCCACCCTATCACCCCACGTGTTAAGTCCAGTGGGGTTACTTATTATATATATATATATATATATATATATATATATATATATATATATATATATATATATATATATATATATATATATATATATATATATATATATATATATATATATATATATATATATATATATATATATATAGTATATATATATATATATATATATATATATATATATATATATATATATATATATATATATATATATATATATATATATATATATATATAAATAAAAGGAAAAAGAATCTCTCTTCGTATCATATCTGCGATTATATTTTGCCTCTCTCTCTCTCTCTCTCTCTCTCTCTCTCTCTCTCTCTCTCTCTCTCTCTCTCTCTCGATGAAATGTAAGTTTTGCTTGACGCTGACATAGATTTTCACCATACAATCTCCAGACTAATCATTCTGTTTTCATTTCATATCAGATTGATTAAGACAAAAAAAAAAAAAAAGAGTATTTAAAATTTCTAATATGAAATATATAATATATGTTTTATCGGCAAATGTTGGAAGTTCTTTGAAGAAAAGAACATAAATTTGACTTAAATGAAAGTATGGTCTGAATGCTGAAATCAGTTTAGAATATTTAAGATGTTATATATTCTTTGAGTTGAAGTCAAAAAGTCAAAAGTCGCAATCATTTTCAAAAGATTTTGAACTCTCTCTATGATACAAGACTGCCAAACTTTAAAATTTTCATTTTCTCATTTTCAGTTGTAAAAATTTTCACAAGAGTTTTCCAGCAAATTTTAAGACTCTAAATTTATTCTTATATCGAAGTTTAGCTATAAAAGAAGTCGGTGATCACAAAATCAGTGAATCGTAAATTGTAAAACAATGTTTACAGTGTTTAATTAAACTTGAAAATTTTTTTATTCGGCAACGTATTTAAATATAACCATCATGCAGCTGTAGTATTCTTCTAAAATCTTTTATAGCAATAATGTCATTCATTTTGAACTACAACGGAATCAAATTTTTAGTAAACAAATAAAGAAAATGAGCGACATAAATATATTATATTGCATTGCTCAAAATTTTGACAGGACAAACAATATCTCGTATTTAATTTTAATTAATTAAAGCAGAAAAATATTACTAAGAAACAAGTTTAATTAAATCAGCAAAAATTTTATTATTATTATTATTATTATTATTATTATTATTATTATTATTATTATTATTATTATTATTATTATTATTATTATTATTATTATTATTATTTATTTTTTTTTTTTTTTTTTTTTTTTTTTTTTTTTTTTTTTTTTTAAATTTTGAGTTTTTTTTTCTTATTAAAAGTGGAATTAAATTTTGGAAGAAGCAAAAACAATGATGATTATTTTTGCGATCGAAATCAACGCTTCTTCTACATTTTCGGTGAATAAGGTAAGCAAACAAAATCGGTTTATTATTTTAAATTAATAAAATTTTTGGAAGGATTATTTTTATTTTTATTTATTTTTTTTTTTTTAACATTTTTTTTTTTTTTTTTTTTTTCTCTCTTTTCTCTCTCTCTCTCTATATATATATATATATATATATATATATATATATATATATATATATATATATATATATATATATATATATATATATATATATATATATATATATATATATATATATTAATATTGAATCAGATCCGGCTTCTAGAAGAGAGTTGTGATTTTCTTTTATCTTTGAGAAGGAGGAGCTTAAAGATATCTGTAGTATAAGGAAGTCAAAATCGGAGTTGTAAATCGGAAAAAACTTTCCATTTCCAACACTCATTATAAGAAAATTCAAAAAAAAATTTCTACTTTCATATTAATTTTAACCAAATTAATTTAATTTTCAAAAATTATAAATTAAAGAATACAAGTATTAAATTCTTTTCAGAATTTTATCAGAAAAGAGAGTCATGGGTCATAAGTAATTATAAGTAATCATGTTTGTAATATGATTATATATTTTCTTTTTTAAGTAACTTAAAAGGATGGGTTTGACGAAAGAGCAATGAATTGAAATCATATTGAAGGACGGGTCAGGAAGCTGTTACCTAAAAATTTTTTTTAAAATTTCCAAAAAAATAGAAAAATTACATAAAAAGGCCAGAATTTTTTTTGGGGGAGATAAGCATTTTTGCATTCTTGTAAATTTCTACAGTACCTTTTTTTTTTTTTAGATTTGACCGATGTGGCAAAATTTTTTAGAAACACTACATAAAGGCCTTGTCTTAATAAATATCTTTCAGATTTTTGGATATGTATCGATAAAAACCAGTTGCGAATCTGACTTCAAAATATATTGTGAACTTTTAAAAAAAAAATTCTAAAATATTTTGCCTATAATTTTTTTTTTTTAGGGATAAATATCAATGATCCCCATAAATTTTTTTAGATATAGTCTTTATGCAGCATTCCTAGAAATTAGAGCCAGATCAGTCATGAAACAAGGACTTACCATCGAAAAAAAAGAGGGATTGTGAAAAATTCAAAATTTATCCATAACCCCTTCTTATTTATGTTATAACTTTTTTGTTGATTGAACGATCTAATCCAAATTTCTTAACAGACTGCGAAAAGAATTTCTCTTCAAATTCATTTTAAAGAATTTCTTTTCTTTTATTTTTGTTATAACTTTTTTGTTGCTTGATCGATCTAATCCAAATTTCTTAACAGACTGCGAAAAGAATTTCTTTTCAAATTCATTTTAGAGATGTTTTTGATATTTGTCGCTGGAAAAAAGTTATGAGCAAAAATTTTATTTAAAATTTTTATACTGTAAACCTAAATTTTTGAAATTTTTTGTTGTCAAAACTGTTATCTATAACTAATTCTTAGGGATACGTTTCTCAAAGTTGTATGCTGTTACTTATTATTTTTTTTATTTTTAAATTTCTCCAAAAATCGGAAACTTGCTTAACAAAACCAGAATTATTACTGTGGAAGATAAGCATTTTTGAATTCTTGTAAATTTCTATAGCAACATTTTTTTTTTTTTTTTTCCTTTGTTTACCCGACCTGGACAAAATTTTATGTAGCAATATTTAAAGGCTTCTCCTTACAAATATCCTTCAGATTTTTGTATACGTTAGATATCAAAAATCCCTATAAAATTTTTTTATATATACTCTTCATGCAGTATTAGTAAAAATTTGAATCAGGTCAGACAAGCTACAAGACCGTGCCATAGAAATAAAAAGGAGGGGTAGTGAATAATTAAAAGTTTCTCCAAAACCTCTCCTTTTTCATAACATTTTTGATGGTTTACCGATCTGGTCTAAATATTTTTATCTACTGCGAAAAGGCCGTTTCTTCAGATTTATCTTAGAGGGTTTTTTGTATTTGTGTTGCAAAGTTATGAGCAAATATTTGTTTAAAAAACTTTTCTTAAGCCAAATTTTAAATTTTTTATTTTTCAAAACTCTGCTGCCTATAACTAATTTTTTGGGATTCATATCAAGGAATCTCAAAATAAATTTTTAGATATGGTCTTCTTGTAGTATTCCTGAAAGATTGGGCAAGATCGGTCAAGCGACCGATCTATGGTAGTGCCATAGATTTAAAGGAGTGCCAGTGGCACTCCGAAACTTTTAGCACTACAAAAATTTTACACAAATGCCAAAATGCGTATCTCCTCCCATGATGAGAGTGCCCCAAATTTGATGGTGGTACCTTTAAGATTAAAAATTTTATTAAAAAAAATGTCTTAAAATGTTTGCACCCACTGTATACTAAAAATTTTGTATCACGATTCAATTTATTCGATCTTAGAAATTTAAATGTAAATTTTTCTAAAATAAGGTTTCACACAGAATGACATCACCAAGAAGCAAGACTTTCCTTGCTTCACCCATACTACATTTTTTTTTGGTCTTAAAACTTCCCTCAGATGAAGAAGTTTTAGATTAAACTTTTTATCCACTTTGCCAAAAGAATACTACTCCTTGGGATAAAATAACCAGAGTTACTGAAGTTGTTGAGTGACTTTAGAATATGGCTAGAATTATAGTAATAATAATAATAATACTAATAATACTAATAATACTAAAACTAATACTACTACTAATAATAATTATTATTATTATTATTATTATTATTATTATTATTATTATTATTATTATTATTATTATTATTATTATTATTATTATTAATAGTATTGTTATTATTGACAAGATCATTTTCTTTGACAGAAAGTGTTTTTCACACTGGCCTTTCTCCTGTCTCTGCTGTTGTCTACAAACGCAATTTCATCATTTTTCAGAACAAGATCATTATCACCGTCAGATCAAATAATGTGAGTTCTTACATCTTTTCTCATAAAAGAGATACAAAATTTTCTCTGTATATATATATATATATATATATATATATATATATATATATATATATATATATATATATATATATATATATATATATATATATATATATATATATATATATATATATATATATATATATATATATATATATATATATAGGGCTGGGAAAATAGTTGGTATTCGAACATTTGCATGTTGCAATTGCAATATTTTTAAAATAAATGGAAAATTTTTTTTTTCGAAAGATAATAATAGTTAGTATATAGATATATTGCACTGTTGCGCATATATATATATATATATATATATATATATATATATATATATATATATATATATATATATATATATATATATATATATATATATATATATATAATTATATAATATACAAATATATATATATAATATATATATATATATATATATATATATATATATATATATATATATATATATATATATATATATATATATATATATATATATATATATATATATATATATATATATATATATATATATATATATAAACGGCGCGAGAACGTGACAATTTTCATGTAGTTTTAATTAATTACCACACGATACGAATTATTGATTAAATTGATCAACAAGGTACAGCAAGCTGATCTACACTATACTAGAAATGGCTAATCTAGAAGATTCTCCACACTTAAAGAGTATTATTAAATTTCCGGAAATTTCATCGTTTTTTTTTTTTTTTTTTATTTTGAAAATTGCAATAGCGGACCATAAATTTTTGGCATCCCGGAACTTTTTGAAAATTATCGCAATCGCAATTCCGCAATTTTTTTTGTTAGTCTTCTATTGCGAAATTGCTATTTAAATTGCAGAATGCCCACCTTTGATAAATAGGAATCCGTCTTGAAAATTTGATTTGAAAAGCTGATCGCAGCTCATCGTTTTTACGTACATAAAATTAAAATTTATTGATTGTTTTTTTTTTTTTTGATTTTCTTGCACTCGAGTGGTTGCATTCGAATAAACAAAAATGCCGCATCCAGAATTTCAATAACGCGACTTACGACATTTTTACGACGTTTATAAAGTTGTTTATGTCGTCAGTTCTGAATTATGACGTCACAATCTCTGAAATTCAAGTAAAAAAAAGCAATCAGTCAAAAAGCCAGTGATTCATTTAGTTTTTGCTCGATTTCTGAATGCAGGTTTTGTTTAGATCTGTTGTTAAGCTGCGCTCCGTTTCTTTTGCTAAGTTCGGTCAAGTATGAAGATTTAGACCTAAAAATTTATTGAAATGCATCTTAAAAATAAAAAAATAGCAACTGGAAAATAATTGTGACATATTTATATTAATTCTTAAATTCAAAATTATATTTTTAATGGAAGTAAAATAATTAAAAAATTTTTATTTTAGGCATATATATATATATATATATATATTATATATATATATATATATATATATATATATATATATATATATATATATATATATATATATATATATATATATATATATATATATATATATATATATATATATATATATATTAGTTAATTAAATTAATAATGGTAACGGTGCATAAAGATAGTAAAATTTCTTATATAATATTAAAAGAGAACATTATATGAAGTAGTGAATAAAGTAATTTTGAAAATATAATTAAATTAATAATAAAAAGAAAATATTTTCTTTCTTTTGAAAAGTATAATAAAGATGAAATAATTAAAGGGCTGTCTCGGTCACTTTTTGCTTTCACAACTAAGCAATAACTTAATAAACTGCGATATTTTTTGTTGATAAATAAAAGGCTAATCATATATTATTAAATACAAAATCATATAAATTAAAATGAAAAATAAAATTTGGGTAGACCAGTTTAATACCGGATATTCTTTGGTTCTTTTGGAGAAAGTATTCTAAAAAAAAAATCATTTTATTAATTTTTCTTCTTTATTTTAATTTACTTTTTATTTTTATTTTATTCTTTAGGAATATCTGTACTAAACCCAACATTTACTAAAAATCATTATAGAAGATGGACGATCAAGAATTATAATTAGTATAGCCAGAATAAAATTATTATTCTATTCTCATTCGTTCAACTGGTTTTCGAAGCATTAATAAAAAAAATAAAAATAAAAATTTAAAAAATAAATAAAAAATAAAGAATTAAAAAAAGACGACCTACTTCATATTAAGAAGTCAATCAATTTTGATTGAAATCTTTAGTTCGTCTTCATTTCCTTATATATATATATATATATATATATATATATATATATATATATATATATATATATATATATATATATATATATATATATATATATATATATATATATATATATATATATATATATATATATATATATATATATATATATATATATATATATATATATATATATATATATATATATATATATATATATATATATATATATATATATATATATATATATATATATATATATATATATATATATATATATATATATATATATATATATATATATATATATATATATATATATATATATATATATATATATATATATATATATATATATATATATATATATATATATATATATATATATATATATTATATAATATATATATATATCCTCCAGTGGGAAAAGGCCTGAAGCCTACCAATTTTTCATCGTAATTGGAAAAAAAAAACATATGTTGGTCGATGGAAGCCGAAATGTCCAAATACACGGCGTTTTAAAACATGTAGTCAAAGAAGTTGGGAAAACAGTTAAAGGGAGTGTTTTCCAGACTTTAACAGTAGAGTATATTAAAGATTGAGGATAGCGGTTAAGTCTGAGATCTGGGGTCTGAGAGTTGGACAGAGAAAAGATGGAATGTGCAGAGAGGAGTGTCGCACGAGTTCTTCTCAGTGGAGGAGGTATGCGACGATAGAGTTCAAAAGAGCAGTGTCTATTGCAATAACGATAATATAGTGAGAGAAAAGAGATTAGAAAGAAAGAGATTAGAGAGATTAGAGAGAAAGAGATTAGAGAGAGAGTTATTGAGAGGGGAGAGTTGATGAGACGAACCCCCCTAGATGTGCGAACCATACTCCTTATAGGGGCGAACAACACTCTTATAGATGGAAAGCAACTGGGGTGGCGTGAAGAAATTATGAAGGCACCTCAGAGCACCAAACCTTTTGGAAGCTTGTTTAGAAAGATAAGTAATGTGATATTTCCAAGAAGGACAAGAAGGATGACGAGAAAAAGAACTGATGAAGGTTTGAGTTGTATGTTTTTGAAGAAGATATCACAGTTCTGTAGACGATTGTGTCTTGGGGAGAGAAGGAAGAACTGTATTTTTGAGGCATTGAAAACTACCATGTTTTCTCAGCCCCAATTTGAAATACGTGAAATATCAGAGGTTAGTTGCTCCAAGGCTTTCATTCTCGAGTCTATTAACTGCTGTTTTGAGGGACGACTTTCAAACTGAATGCGCTAATTAAAAATTTCCTTCCCCAATAACAATCTAATTACCGAATATAATTGCATAAAGAATTTTAAGTGTCGTATAAAGATGAATACATGAAACAGTGAAAAAAAAGCAAACAATTTTAACTGTAAAGGCAACAATAAGAATAAGAATGGTAAAGGAAAAAAACCTCGTTGAAGATGAAGAATCTCTTGAAGAAAGTTTCTCTGAAAGTCAGGAAAAAGCTCTCCTATCTACCCCACCTCCCTTACTTAACTCCCCTTCCCACGACGACTACAATTCAGAATGCACCTGATTTTGTAATATTTAAAAGAGGAAATTGCATCCCTTAAAAATGAATTTAACCAATTTCGGCACCATTAAAATTAAGAAATAAAAGAGCTGAAAACAAGAATAACTATATTAGAGAATGACCATAAAGAGGAACCTCCTTCGAACCCCAACTAATCTGAGATCCGAAACACAGTAAAGATAATAGAGGAATTCCAAGAACAGCTCCAACAGGAGCGCATAAAAAATATTTCATGTTCACCGGAAGTGCGCCAGAGTATATATACTCCGAATGAAAATGACAAAGAAACAATTAAGAAAGTATTATTGAAGAAGTTAAAAATAAAGTTAAATCAAAATGCAGTTAGTGAAGTATTTCGATTAAGTACGAAAAAAAACTGGTGATAATGAAAGAAATAAAGACACAAGATCTGTCAGAATTAAAATAAATGAAGGGCTAAAATCCAAATTAATATCTGTATGTATAAAGGAAAAGTCAAATATCTACATTAGTGAATGCCTACCACCGAAAAATAAAGACCTGTTAAAAAATAAATTAGCTATACGAAAGGACCATAGAAATTTTATATATTCCTGTTAAGTGAAAAAAATGAGGCCGAACTGGACGAATATTTTATCAAAGTCAATTTTCTTTCAACTGAATGAAAATAATGTTTTCGAAATCTTTATACTTTAAGAAAGTAATTGACAAACAAATTTTCTACTTTTTTAATTGCTATTATTATTATTATTATTATTATTATTATTATTATTATTATTATTATTATTATTATTATTATTATTATTATTATTATTATTATTATTATTGGAATTTGGATAATAATAAAATTGGAAAAATTAGGAAATCGCTATGCTTCCTCCGGAAACGACCTTTAAAAATGGATTCGCCACTCTTCCAGTTTACTCGCACTTCCGCATTACTTGCCATCTCCTTTCCCATCTCCAAACACTGTTTCCGATTCTAAATTCAATCACTTCTCTCCCTCTCTCCCCCTCCCCCTCCCCCCAATTTCCCACTATTTCTATTAGATCACAACAAGTAATAATTGGCTTTTACTAAAATAGAAAGAAATAAGAAAAATTAATCCTTAGATTGTTTTTATATTTAAAATTGCTATTGCCATTATTATTATTATTATTATTATTATTATTATTATTATTATTATTATTATTATTATTATTTATTATACCCATTATTATTATGAATTTTATGATATATTTACAATTATTATTCTAAATAATATGTTACGACATTTTCTTTATTGAAGTTTCACTGGGGCAGAATTTCTTCCTTGCAAATTAAACTTAGCCTAAAAAAAGAAATGCAGAAAACACTGCGGTTTGCTATCGCTGTAATATTGCCGGAATCTACAGACCAATAAATTCTTCAAGGATTGATTTTATAAACTCTCTGAATACCTTAATTCAAACCCGCATTAATGATTCTAATGTTTTGATTGCTTGAGACTTTAATATAGACGTACTGAGCAAGAATCCCTCATTAGGAGTCCCCTCTTTACAGAACCTCATGACATCTCACGGATTTATAAATTATATTACACAGTCCACTAGGCCTAACAACATTGAAAATAGAAATCCTACTCTAGTAGACCATATGTGGGGAAATTTAAATTGCAATATGAAATCTTTTATCATCCAGACTGACACTACTGATCACTTTCTTTGCCTTGTACAATGTAACATAAATAAAAAAAGTAACCTAACATCTATAAATTCAAAGAAGATAAAGAAACTAGTAATGAAATATTAAGAGATAAATTAAAAGAAATTGACTTTTCTTCTGTATACAATGAAGAAACAGACATAGACTCCAGTTCTGTACTTTTATCAATCAAATACAGGTATATTATAGGTGTTATCAGGAGACCTTCAAAATTAAAAAAAAAAAAAAAAACAGTTAGGGGGGGGATAGATGCAGTCTTGGACTAAGAGAAATTTGTTGCATAGCTTCTAGTCTTCTGTTTATTCATTTTTATTTTAAAACTTGAAGAAGGTGGTTCGGATGCAACCACAAAAGCTAGTGACTTTTTATTTTTTATCATTTTTTTTTTTTTAGTTTTTTAATAGTTGAATTTTTAACTTTTTAACTTCGGGAATTTTTAACTATATCACTAAATTGCGGTGATAGTATTGTTCATTATTATTATTATTATTATTATTATTATTATTATTATTATTATTATTATTATTATTATTATTATTATTATTATATTATTATTATTATTATTATTATATATTATTATTATTATATATATATATATATATATATATATATATATATATATATATATATATATATATATATATATATATATATATATATATATATATATATATATATATATATATATATATATATATATATATATATATATATATATATATATATATATATATATATATATATATATATATATATATATATATATATATATATATATATATATATATATATATATATATATATATATATATATATATATATATATATATATATATATATATATATATATATATATATATATATATATATATATATATATATATATATATATATATATATATATATATATATATATATATATATATATATATATATATATATATATATATATATATATATATATATATATATATATATATATATATATATATATATATATATATATTACAGAAAATATGCTGTATTAAGAAAAGTTCAAAAACATTCAAGAATAACTGACCCATTTCCTCCATCACGGTTCCCTCCGCTACTCTTGAGAGAACCAAAAGTTTCCTTTTTCGATCAATTTAATATAGCGTTGAATTATTTACCAAATTTAAAAAAACTGAATCCATATTTTAAATTTTCAAACAAGAAGCCTGCAAGCAAATTACCGACAAACAATGCCAAAAAATCAGTTTTTCAACAATTGAAGGAAAACTTAGTGCAGAATTTACCTTTTATGAAGAATGTTATTGGGCCTAAGAAGAAAGTCAAGATTTCTGATAATATGCCTGTGGATTTGAAACCTCGAAGGCCTTTAATTTTGAAATTTGATGAAAATTCACTTGAAGATGAAAATGACAAAATTAAGCAAGACTTATCAAAATATTCAATAATATGGAACGCAAAATCTCAGTTTGATGAAGTTAAAAGAGAAACGGTAAAACCTTTGCTTAAAAATACGACATATAAAAAAGAAGAAAAAAATCCTATTATTCCAGTTCCTACAAAGATTAAAAATAATAGTAAATATAATATTAAGTTTTCTGTCCCATCTGTGCCATCTGTGCCTTCTGTGCCTTCTGTGCCAACTGTGACTTCTGTGCCTTCTGTGCCTTCTGTGCCTTCTGTGCCTTCTGTGCCTTCTGTGCCTTCTGTGACTTCTGTGCCTACTGTGACTTCTGTGACTTCTGTGTCTTCTGTGTCTTCTGTGTCTTCTGTGTCTTCTGAACCTTCTGCGCCTTCTGGAGTTTCAGTAACTTCTGCGACTTCAATACCCTCTTTGCCTCCTGCTACTTCAAAATACTCAATAATATGGGATGCAAAATCTCAGTTAGATGAAGTTAAAAGGAAAACGTTAAAACCTTTGCTTAAAAATACGACATATAAAAAAGAAGAAAAAACTCCTATTATTCTAATTCCTACAAAGATTAGAAATAATAGTAAATTTAATGTTCAGTTTTCTGTGCCTTCTATGCCTTCTGTGCATTCTGTGCCTACTGTGACTTCTGTGACTTCTGTACCTTCTGTGCCTTCTGAATCTTCTGTACCTTCTGAACCTTCTGTACCTTCTGTGCCTTCTGTACCTTCTGTGCCTTCTGTGCCTTCTGTGCCTTCTGTGCCTTCTGTGCCTTCTGTGCCTTCTATGACTTCTGTGCCTTCTGTACCTTCTGTACCTTCTCTTCCTTCTGTTTCTTCTGTGCCTTCTGTGCCTTCTATGAGTTCTGTACTTTCTGTGCCTTCTGTGCCTTCTGTGCCTTCTGAACCTTCTGTACCTTCTGAACCTTCTGTACCCTCTGTGCCTTCTGTACCTTCTGTGCTTCTGTGTCTTCTGTGTCTTCTGTGTCTTCTGTGTCTTCTGTGTCTTCTGTGTCTTCTGTGTCTTCTGTGTCTTCTGTGACTTCTGTGCCTTCTGTGCCTTCTGTGCCTTCTGTGTCTTCTGTGCCTTCTGTGCCTTCTATGACTTCTGTGCCTTCTGTGCCTTCTGTGCCATCTATGCCTTCTGTGTCCTTCTATGCCTTCTGTGCCTTCTGTGACTATTGTGACTTCCGTGACTTCTGTACCTTCTGTGCCTTCTGTGCCTTCTGTGTCTTCTGTGCCTTCTATGACTTCTGTACCTTCTGTGCCTTCTGAACCTTCTGTGCCTTCTGTGCCTACTGTGACTTCTGTGACTTCTGTACGTTCTGTGCCTTCTGTGCATTCTGTGACTTCTGTACGTTCTGTGCCTTCTGTGCCTTCTGTGCCTTCTGTGCCTTCTGATCCTTCTGTAATTGCAGTGACTTCTGCGACTTCAATACCCCTTTTGCCTCCTGTTACTTCAGTACACTCTTTGCCTCTTGTTCCTTTTATACCTTCCATGGCTTTTGTTCCATCTGTTCCTTCTGTTTCTTCTGTGCCATTTTTGTCTTCTAGACCACCTTCTAAGCCTACTCAGCCAAAACAATCAACTATTCCCTTAAAAAGTCGTCCAATTTCTAAAACGAAAAGGAAAGATTCAGTCAAATTGAAGTTTGATGTCAATCCTGAAAATATTCAAAATTTCGTAAAGAAAAAGAAAGAATCATTGAAATTGACTTCTGATGCCTTTCCATTAAAAGGTTCCAATTTAATAAAGAAAAGGAAAGAAACAGTACAACTAAAGACTAATACTTCTCCAATAAAAATTCCTAACTCAATCAAGAGAAGGAAAGAAACAGAGCAATTGATGACTAATGTTTCACCAATAAATATTTCTAATTTAATAAAGAAAAGGAAAGAAACACTGCAACTAAAGACTAAAACTTCTCCAATAAAAATTCCTTACTCAATAAAGAGAAGGAAAGAATCAGAGCAATTGACGACTGATGTTTCACGAATAAATATTTCAAATTTAATAAAGAAAAGAAAAGAATCGGGACAAATGAAGGTGGATTCTTATCCGGTCAAGCATTTAAAGAAAGACCGTTTTAAATACGATGGACGTTTTCCCCAAAAACAGAACAAAAGTAAGTAAATTTTCTTTTAATTTTCTACTTGTCTTAAGTTTAAAGTAAAATAACAAAAAACAAATTTTTTACATTATATTACGTTATATATATATATATATATATATATATATATATATATATATATATATATATATATATATATATATATATATATATATATATATATATATATATATATATATATATATATATATATATATATATATATATATATATATATATATATATATATATATATATATATATATATATATATATATATATATATATATATATATATATATATATATATATATATATATATATATATATATATATATATATATATATATATATATATATATATATATATATATATAATATATATATATATATATATATATATATATATATATATATATATATATATATATATATATATATATATATATATATATATATATATATATATATATATATATATATATATATATATATATATATATATATATATTATATATATATATATATATATATATATATATATATTATATATATATATATATATATATATATATATATAAATTAATATTATTTTTTTGAATCATTATATAATTTTATTAACTGCTAGTGATGTTATAATTTCGAGGAATCAAACACGGGTCCAAGACATCACTAGCAGTTATTAATAAAATTATTAATAATGATTCCACGGTTGATTTATTATAGTGGTTATCAAAATTATTACATTTGCACTGCGATTTATACTCAGGATAGAACCTGGTCCATGTTGACGCTACGCCCAAGTTGTGGTCGGGGAAATATTGAAGGGACTTTTCACTAGGCGAGAAATGTCAGTAGAAGTTCTGGATTATTTCCTTTTGAACCATCAGTGGAGTAGTGGTCAACACAACGGACTTCCATCTTTTGGGCCCGGGTTCGATTCCTCGAAATTATAACATCACTAGCAGTTAATAAAATTATATATATATATATATATATATATATATATATATATATATATATATATATATATATATATATATATATATATATATATATATATATATATATATATATATTATCTCCACCTGTGAGCAAAGGCCGGAGGCCTACCAAATACCACCGGAGTTGGGAAAAATCCTATCTTGAGCGAAGGAGACCGACATGTCCAGATACGCGGTGTTTGAAACTATGCAAGTCAAAGGAAATTGGGAAAATAGATAAAGAGAGTGTGTTCCAGACTTATCAGCAGAGTATATGTATATGCAGAAAGGCGTGTCCCACGAGCTCTTCTCAATGAAGGAGGTATGCGACGAGAGAGTTCAGAAGAGCAGTGTCCGTTGTAATATCGATAAAGAGAGAATGACGCAACAATTCGACTGGGAGAAAAATACTGGAGAGAGTTAGTAAGAGCAGGAGAGTTGATGAGGCGAAAAGCCCTAGACTCAACCTTCTCAAGGAGAGCTCTACGAGTGAACCATCCCAGATGTGCGAAGCATACTCCATACAGGGGTGGACAACACTCTTATAAAGAGGAAACAACTGGGATGGCATGAAGAAATTCAGAAGGCGCCTTAGAACACCCAACCTCTTTGAAACTTGTTTTGAAAGAGAAGTAATGTAATCTTTCCAAGAAAGATCACGAGAAAAGAATGCGCCTAGAAAATAAAGAACAGAAGAAGGTTTAAGTTGTCTGTTTTCGAAGAAAACATCGTAGTTGTGTGGAAGATTGTGACGAGTTGAGAGATTGAGGAACTGAGTTTTTGAGGTAATGAAAACAACCATGTTTACTCTGCCCCAATTCGAAATACGCGAAATATCAGAGATTATTTGCTCCAAGGCTACCCTTCTCGAGTATTTCAACTTCTGTTGGGAGGGACTTCTTTCAAACTGGAAGGTGTATGAAGGGCGAAATCATCAGCATAGGAGTGGATAGAAGATGAGGTAATAGAGAGAAGGTCATTAAAGAAAAGCAGAAAAAGTGTTGGGGACAGGACATAACCTTGAGGAACAAAGCTATAATAGATTTAAAGGAAGAACGGTGGGAGTCTACAATAGCTGCTATAGAACGACCAGAAAGGAAATTAGAGTGAAGTTCACAGTGAGAAGGATAGATTCCGAAAGAGGGAAGTTTAGAAATCAAAGCTTTGTGCCAGACTTTGTCGAAAGCTTTCGATATGAACGACAAGACAGCAAAGGATTCACCGAAATGCCAAAGAGAGTAGGACCAAGAGTCAGAGAGATGTAAAAGAAGATGACCAGTAGAGCATTTCTTACGAAAACCATACTGGCGATCAGAGATAAGGTTGTAAAAATTGAGATGTCTCCAAATCTTCTTGTTAAGGATAGATTCGAAAACCTTAGAGAGAACGGAGGTCAAAGAAATGAGGTGATAGTTAGAGGGTTGAGAGGAGTCCCCTTCTTTGGCACAAGCTAAATGAGCTAACGTTTCCAGCAAGAAGGGAAGGTTGAAGTAGAGAGACAAAAAAGAAATAGTTTGCCAATGAAAGGTGGAAGCTCGGAAGCACAAGTTTTGAGAACCACAGGAGGAATACCATCGGGACCATACACCTTCATAGTATTAAGCTCACAGACAGTTGAAATGACGTCTGTAGAAGAAATAATAATTTTACGCATAGTTGTTAGAGGTGGTTGAAGGAGGGGGTATAGCTCCGGAATCGTCTAAGGTTGAATTAGAGGCAAATGTTTGAGCAAAGAATTTTGTTTTAGAAGAAGGTAAAACAGCATTTGTGCCGTCGGAAGAAATTACAGGAGGGAAAGAGGAAGAAGAAAAGTTTGAGTTGACATTTTTTGCAAAATGCCAGAAGGAGCGTGAGGAAGAGAAACCGAAAGATTATTGCATTTTTACGAAGAAAAGAGTTTTTGTCATTACGAAGGAAAGATTTTGAAAGATTCCTGGATGAAATATGAGTTGCATGAGTTTCTGGAGTTTGAAGACTACGATAATCCCTGAAGACAACATACCTGCGGCGTATATAGCGTGAGAAAAAGTAGAGTTAAACCTAAGTCTGTTAGGTTTAGTAGAAGGAAGGAAAATGAATTGCACTCCTCCATGCCAGAGCGAATCACCTCGGTTATGTGTTCTGCACACTCCGAGAGATCCCTCCCACGGAAGCAATAATCATTCCAAGGGAAATCAAAGAAATACGACTTCAAGTCTGACCAGCTTTCGGCACCGAAATGTCACAAACGTTTCCTTTCAATAGAAGAGGGTCCTTTCTACGGAAGACTTGAAGAGATAGAAGAGGATACAGATATAAGAAGGTGATCGGATGAACCCACAGGAGGAAAGAGTTTAACATAATGTCTAGAATGTTGGATTCATCTTCAAAACGATCAGGGATATGAGTAAGAAGCTACACCAACTGCTCAAGGTCGTTTTGGAAGGCGCTTTCACCATCTGTTTCATGAGAATTAGAAGAAAGCCATTGGTGGTAGTGAACATTGAAATTACCTAATATGATGATTTCAGAGAAATTAGAATTAGAGAGAATATGTTCTATTTTTGATTTTTAAATATTCAGCAGAATTAGGAGAGAAATAGACAGAACAAATGAATTTAGTCATAGAATGGCAAGAGAGCCTGAGCCATAAGGTGGATAATTCGAAAGTCTCCAAATTAGAGATATGAGAACAAACGACATCTTTGTGCTCGTATGAACAACAATCTCCCGTGGCTGAAAATTGAGGAAAGACACAGTAGGAGGAAACAGAATAGTGTTTGCTTTCAGAACGCTCAAACATCTGAGTTTCGGTCAAGAATAGGAGGTGAGGTCTAGAAGAAGAGAGGTGATGTTTAACATAGGGGAAATTGGAGTGTAGACCTCGAATGTTGCAGAAATTAATGAAAAAAATAGACCGTGCAACAGGAAAAGCCGTCTCCAGACCCATCACCGGAGCTCATCAACTCCCAAGTGGTGACGGGGGAAGGGGTGGATGAGGGGCGATTTTTGAATTTTTAAATTGACTTTTTTTTATTTTTAAAAAGGTTGTGTGTCTGTATTAGTGTTTTATGTTTGTGAAGGAGAGCCTATTCCGTGTAGGAGAAGGTGGAGATGAGGTCGAAAGGGAGCGAACCATTGAGCACCGGGAAGAGATGGGAAGTACCTTTGACACCCCATATACCCAATGGAGGGTAATCTCATCGCCTCGGGAGAGCTACTTCCCTCCCCTATATAATACATATATATATATATATATATATATATATATATATATATATATATATATATATATATATATATATATATATATATATATATATATATATATATTCCCCTGTGCACGGTCTTGTATTTTTATTTATTTCTGCAGCATTCGCTGTCTCTTTTCTAATTTCCACTTTGTAGAACACCATCTCTCTTCTTATAGGCCTCATCTCTTGTCCTTAACTGAAACCCAGGTGTCCAAGTACTCTGACAGCAAACCCTACTCAATTTACTCCTATTGCCTCTATCCTTAAATTTAAGCCAAAGGTGGATGTTGCTCATATGTGAGCAACGATGTTGTGTGTTCATGTGTCTCTAATTTGGAGTCATCTGAATTATCTGCTTTATGGCTTAAACTTTCTTGCAACTCTAGATCTAAAATCATTTGTCCTGTCTACTTATCTTTATAAAAAATCCTTCGACCATCTTAACTTCAAAATAGAACACATTCTTCTTTTCCCTTTTTGAAATCGTCATTTTAGGTGATTTCAGTGTTCACCACCGCCAAAGGATTGCATCTAGTTCCCATGATCCAGCCGGTGAACTTCCCTACAACTTTTCTATCCAGAACAACCTTGATCAGTTGGTGCATCTCTTATCCGTATCTCTGACCCCCTTGGTAATGAACCCAACATATTTATTTTTTTTTTTTTTTTTACAGAACGTCACCACTCACGGGCAGAGTCCTTTTCAAGGAGGGGGCACAGACACATGCACAAAGCTCATTCAAACACACACACCTAACGCAAAACCCTCAGGTGGGCGCAGACGGAAGCCTTGAAGAGTGGAAGATTAAATACAGGAGGAAAAATAGATGATGGTAGAGAATTCCACAGAATAGAGGTGGCTGGAAAGAAGGAGGTAGCACAACGGGCTAGCCTGGGATTTCCTACGTCCACACAAAATTGGTGCGAAAGCAGGGCACCCCTTGTGCAACGAGGACGACGCAACGGTGGAGGAATGCGAGATGACAATTCCCTCGAGCACCTGCCATTGTAGTACCTGTAGAACAGAGATAGCGCGCCAACGTCACGTCGCAGAGACAGAGGGCAAGAGAGTTGAAAGTAAGGAACAGTTTATAATCTTTAGCTTTTGACTCAAC